>CM058235.1:13986612-14122219 GCA_030180135.1 Orychophragmus violaceus | reverse complement strand
GGCGTTAGAATTATACGTTTATATTATTAAGCGGATTTAGGCGGGTCTAGACGGTCATAGGCGGGCTTAGGGGGGTCTAGGCGGTCCTAAGCGGCTCTACACAATCTTTAACTAATTATCATATATATTTTTTTAATTTTTGTGTTTATTTCAATCTAATTTTAAAAAATTTATTACATATAACTGAATTTATAATTTTTAATTCATAAATTAATGGTTATTAATATAAAAAATATCGTAATTTTAACAGATTTTGATAGCAAATGTCGCGTGAAGATAAATTTAACTGATTTTTTGTTATTTCAATGTAATTTGAGTTCTAAATCTATTTTTAAGATTACAAATATTTGAATTCTATGATGTATATAGTAAAATATATCTAAAATATATGATTTTCTTGTATAAACGTCTAAACCGCCTAAAATCGCCTAGGCCCCGACTAGGCGTTCTAGGCGCTAGGCATTGGGTCACCGCCCGACTAGCGCCTAGCGCTTTCTTGAACACTGGTTACGATGAGGATCAATTCAAACTCTGATTCGTCTTCCGAGCATGGTGATCGGTACTCTATAAGGCTGTTTAATGGAAATTAGGCTCGGTCCAGCTCGTTTGTCGGGTAAACTGATAGGCTCAAAGTTTATCCCTATACTAAACTGCAAGTGAACAGCAATGTCAAAGTAGTATATAGGGTTATCGAATCCACAGGGACACTTGGTCTCAATAGATCAGAACAGTAGAGACTAATACTAGAAATAAACAATGTGATTGAATTAAAAGCGGTGCGAGAAAGTAAATTAGTAGCAGAGATTAACGGTTGTGGAAGCAAGTAATTAAAAGCGTCAAGCCTAGGGTATTCTCAGGAAATCAGACAAGCAGACAGTTCATTCAGCAAGGATCTAATTAAGCACAGTTCTAGAACTCAAAACACAGATATAGAATTAACCAAATTCCTTTGCGATAATTCTCTAAGTCTAAGTGCAGCTAACCAAACTTTCGTTTGCGAGAACTAACATATTAAACTAGCATTAATCCCAAGTTTGATATGTTCACAATTATCCTAAACCAAACTTCCGTTTGCGCAAAGTTTAATTGCCCAATTTAATTAGTTCAGATTCCTAAACCCCACTTCCGTGACGTATTTAGCAACCTAAGATCTAGATTCTAATTGATCAGGTTAGAACTAGCTTTAAGCACAATTAAATTGAAGAACATATATAGTTTGAATCCTTAACTGAATTTGAACAAGTCTAGCAAGTCATGAAATCCTATGTGAGAAACCCTAAACCTAACTAGGAATCTACTCAGACATAGATAATGAAAACATAATCATAGAATGAATAAATTGCATAAAAGAATAATAGTAAAAGGGGTTCGAAATCTTCTCCAAATACAGATGAAGTAATAGGTTCAGATCAGCCCCAAAAGCTCTAAAAATCCTCTGCTCTTAATTATGAAAGCGTAAGTAAAATAAACACCAAAATCCTCTATATATAGGCCTAATCTCGGCTGGGGCTTCTGTGTAAATACTGGAACTATCTTGGGCTTCTTTGCAAATCTTCATATCTTCATTAAACCGACGCGTACGGCCCATCTCGCTAGTGTGTCGACCGATGCACAAGGTGTGTCGGTCGATGCATGATCAATAAATCGGACAGTGAGTTAAGCTCTCGGCCAAAACGTCCCAAAGTCCCAAAATGCTCCAAATATCTCCAATTAGCTCCAAACCTGATTAAACCTGTAAAAGACTCTAAACAAAGACAAAAGACACTAAAAACACATCTATATCATGGTCTAAAATGGGTAAAAACCATGAAATATCATAAACCGATTCTTCAGCAAGGTCAGTGCAACGAACAGAAGTAATAGGTTATTCTCCAAACTTGCAAGGCAACTGAGCTTGTTCTCCGCGAGACGCAGTTCGTCCCCCGAGCATCCAGGTTCCCTTTCTTATAGATAAGGATTCGGATGACGATGATAAGGCGGTTTCGCAAGCGCTGGTCCTTGTGAATAATGAGATCCTTAACTATGATAATGATTTACTTGCCTCGCTTCCATCAGATCAACCCAGATTCAAAAAGTCTCAGAAGAAAAGGGTGCAACAGAACTTGGTTGAGCCTAAGAAGACGACAAATTCTCGGGCTCCTCGGGTTGTTCTTAAGACGAGGTGCACCGAGGACGATTTGAAGTGGATCGTGAGCAACTGCGCTCGCGCTAGAGCTATATGTCTCGAGCTTCGTCTACCCGAAGAGGAAGAAAGGCCTTTGCATTGCCCGGCGGGCTGGATATGCTTGTATGACTTTTGGTTCGAAGATAGTCATATGAGGTTTCCCTTGCCGAAGCTGCTCGTCGCCTACTATGAAGAAAGGAGGATCGTGATATCCCCACTCTGTCCTGCGGCGATTCGTAACCTGGTTTGTTCCATGGTTCTGGCAGCGGAATGCGGCTTCGAAATGAGTCTTCGGTTTATTTGTAGAGATTTCGACCTTATCGGTGAACATTGAGACTACGGGAACTCGTTATCTCAATATGAGACCCTGAAATGGTTGCAAGCTTGTTGTCGAGAAACCGTCTAAGACCGATGACTGGCAGGATTGGTTTTATGTGCGGGTTAACGAGGCTTTGGTTCCCGACCCGGAGAGGCCATATGGGACGAAGTGGAATCAATACCATGGTAGTTCTTGTCTCGTGCTTTTGTTCGTTCCTTTTTGTTGACTAACTCATGCTCGCTTTTCTGATCTTGCATATCGTCATCCTTTTTCTCTTCCACCTCCAGAAGGGTTTTACGTGGATCTTAAGAAGCTTTTCGCGCTCGGAATCCAGAAGTTGCCAGATATCCACGTTGAGCGAGTGAGTAGGTCTCTTGATCGGGTTGACGCATGTATTTTCTCATCACCCTTCTTCTTAGGTTTTGATCGGTGCTGAGTGGTTTTTTTGGCAGGTCATTGGCGCTTGCGTACTGTCGAATCTTTGACCGAGTTGAATAATTAGCCGGTTCGTAGTTACCCGAAAAGGAAAAAGAAGGACATGGGTCAAATGGATGTCGAGATCGTTGACTATATCGAGGAGAATCTCGGGAAGAGCGGATCAACCTTGGTAATCAAAAACATGGTGGTGACGAATTGCTCGGAGAACTTCTGGAGGATATGGTTCTTCGGAATGAACAAAACCCTAAAATTTATCAAGAGGTAAATGAAGCGGTTGAGAAGGCGCAATCATTGTCTGTTGAGAAAAGGAAGAAGAATAAGAAGAAGAACTATTATGCAGCCTGATAACGTTGCTCCGGCTGCTGAGACTCGAGGCTCGGGATGAGGAGGCCAAGGATGCTTCTGAGGCGCCTCTTAAGAAGAAGAAGAAGAAGAAGAAGAAGAAGAAGAAGAAGAAGAAGAAGAAGAAGAAGAAGAAGAAGAAGAAGAAGAAGAAGAAGAAGAAGAAGAAGAAGAAGAAGAAGAAGAAGAAGAAGAAGAAGAAGAAGAAGAAGAAGCAGAAGAAGAAGAAGAAGAAGAAGAAGAAGAAGAAGAAGAAGAAGAAGAAGAAGAAGAAGAAGAAGAAGAAGAAGAAGAATATGGTTGTTCAGGAACCAAAATTGCCGAGGAGATGGAATCTGCAGAGGCGGAGGGTTCTACTGGATGAGCAGGGCGTGGGAGTGCTCAGGTGGACGATGAGGCTGAGACTGAAGCTGATGGGTCTTAACCGGCTGTTAAACAACCTGATATTTCTTTCTCTTTTGAATATACGGGGACATGGCCAATTTAACACAATGGAGAAGCTTGCGCGGCTCTGTTTCTCTCTCTATGGGGGCATGCCCGACTAGGGATTTTCCTCCAACAGGTCAGTTCTTCAGGCCCAAGTTTTAGATGCAGGTCGGAGTTGATTTTGCTCGGGTATGTCTTGCTCTTTAGCTTTTGTTTAACTTTCGTTGAATTTTTCTAACTCTTTTTGTTTGATGTCAGGCCTTCTGCAACCTTAGCCTTTTGAGCTAACTACTCGCAGGAATTTGATCAGAGAGCTGAAGAGAGACCTTCTTAAAGCTCAGAGAAATATTGTCGAGCTTGAGGGTTACCGCGAGCAGGTGAAGTCCGTGGATGAGCTTCGTTCCTCTCTCAAAGTTGAGGAAGAAAAGGTAGCTGCTCTAGAAAAGAAAAATGAGGAGCTCACAGCTGAAAATGTTTGGTAGGATACCGAGAACAAGGAGTGCCTGATGAACTGTTCAAATGCACATGCAGAGGCTTATGATTCAGGCTGAGCTAGAATCTGAGTGTGCTCATCTGAAGGTCTTTTGTCAGCATGAGGTTCTCAAGGAGAGGAGGAGGACGTTTGATAAGGCCCAAGATCGTTTGGCGAAGATCCATAAGGTGAGGGAGGAGGAAGCTCGTAAGAAGAAGAAGCTGATACAGCTTAATCAGGTTGTTGATGTTTCCTCAATGTTGAAGATGATTGTTCGGGAATGCATTGAGATCCCGGTGATAGGAGTCTAGTTTTATCCTATTCTACTGCAAGTGCACAGTTATGTGATTGTAGTATATAGGGTATCGAAATCCACAGAGACTCCGGTCAACGATAGATTAAGAACAATAGAGAGTAAACTAAGATGAAAGCAATGTGAAGTAACTAAAAAGCAATGCGAGAAAGTAAATAAGTAGCAGGATTATCGGTTGTGAAAGCAGTTAATTAAGGGCGCTAAGTCTAGGGCGTTCTCAGGAAATCAGACAAGCAGACAAATAATTCAGTCAGGATCTAATTAAGCACAGTTCTAGAACTCAAATCACGGATATAGAATTAACCAATTGTCGTTGCGAGAATTCTCTAAGTCTAAGTGCATCAATCCAAATTCCTTTGCAATTACTAACAGATTAAACCAGCATTAATTCCAAGTTCGATATGTTCACAATTAAACTAAACCAAATTCCTTTGCGAGTAATTTAATTGCTCAACCTAAATAGTTCAGACTCTAAACCACACTGTCGTGTCGTATTTAGCAACCTATGATCTAGATTCTAATTGATCAAGTTAGAACTAGCATTAAACGCAATTTAAATCGAAGAACAGATAAAGTTATGAATCCTTAACTGAATTAAACAAGTCTAGCAAGTCATGAAATCCTATGTGAGAAACCCTAAACCTAACTATAAATCTACTCAGACATAGAATATGAAGACATAATCAATGAATAATTAGATATCATAAAAGAGATTAAATAGTAAAGGGGTTCGAAAACTTCTCCAAAACAAATGTAGTACATGATCAAATCAGCCCCAAAAGCTCTAAAAACTCTCTGCTCTCAATTATGAATGCGTATGTAAGCGTCTCCAAAAACTGATCTAAAAACCTAATTAAATAGCTAAAACACGTTTTGGGCTTCTGTGTGAATATCTAGAACTTCTGGGCTTTTCTGCAATATCAGCATTCTTCATTAAACCGCCGAGTCTGGCCCATTCGCGTAGTGCATCGACCGATGCATGTGTGCGTCGATCGATGCAGATCCCAAAACTGGACAATGAGTTCTCTCTTCTCGGACCAAATCTCCAAATCACTCCAATAAGCTCCATAATCACCACTTTAGCTCCAAACGTGCGTGTACCTAATAAAACCTGTAAAAGACTCTAAAGAAACACAAATAGACTCTAAAACAGACTTATATCATGGCATAAACCGGTAAAAACTATGATATATCAACTCCCCCACACTTAGCCTTTGCTTGCCCTCAAGCAAAACAGATAACTAAAACATGGTGAAGAGGTTTGAAAACTTTCAGAAACTCTTTTTGTCCTAAAAGCAACAACACTCATATTCCCCTTAGTAATCCACTGAAAGAATCAATCACAAGATATCAAGACCAACATATACTTCCCCCACACTTAGCAACTGTCCTAAGTAAACTCCACAATCACATTCACGCATTCAAATTCTCCCTACTGACATGTGCAAGTATTAATTAAGTGCGGTCTCACCTAAGGGGTATCGATCAAAGGCACATGGACTCTTACCTTATCAGCTCTAGACCACCATACTATCTTTCTCTAGTCCCTTTCTTCTCTTTTCCCTTCCTTAGCATTCTGGTTTTTCCCCATTGGGTATCATTTTATTTTATTTTATCAGAGCTCTTCCCGTTAAGGGGTGTACTTTGGACACATTCCATGGATGCACAGGATATGATAGTTGTAGCTACCACTCCCAGAGACCACTTCAGAGTTACTAACTCATCCTCAGTTTATTATCTTTCTTTTTTTTTATGGAAGGGGAGAAGGGAACCAAATAGGACAGGTTTACAGGCTGTGTCAGAACTAACAAGGGAATCCGACACAAAGTATACCAAGCCCTTAGGTGAGAAAATTAAGTCAGTATTAAAGGTGAAGTCAGTAAAAGGATCCTCTGATACCTGAAGTGATGTGGGTGTCCTCAGTAGGTTGATCTGTGTCTGGGTTTTCTAACAGTCATAGATAGATCCTGTAACTTCATCCCGATGGTTACTTAAGTTCCTGCAAGTGCTGTTAATCTTCTCAAAAAATCATTGTTTCTTACTTAAACTGGTTTTGACTCGATAAAACAAATTTTTTTTTTTTTTTTGAAAAACATACTGACTCTAAGAAAACAGAAAGATAGATGTCAGTAGCACCTCCCCCACACTTAAGACACACTGTCCCCAGTAGTGTCAAGCGAAGGATTTGTATAAAGAAAGAAAAAGTTAAATGTTAATGGACGTGTTGAGTTCTGTCTGATTTTTACCTCTGTCGCACAGGCATCGACCGTTGCACTAGGTGCATCGACCGTTGCTAGGTGATTTTTCGTGTATGGTCGATCGTTGCTCAGGACCGCAACGATCGCTGCAATGCGATTTCGATCGTGTTGTGACGATCGACACAGTGGTGTGACGATCGACACAGTGGTGTGACGATCGACACAGTGGTGTGTCGATCAACGCACTGCGATTCGTCCGAGACCTGCAGACAAAAACTCACCAAAACCAGAAACAAAACGTAAAATCCTACAAAAACACCAAAATCAAAATGCAAAAATGAAAACAGTGGGTTGCCTCCCACTCAGCGCTCGTTTAAGGTCATTAGCTTGACCGGACGAACAAGAATCAGGCACCGTGAGATCCGGATAGAGACTTTGATTGTCTCTGTGCAAGTCTCCTCATCCAAGGCGGAGAGTAAGCTGTATCAGAATGAACTTGTCCAAGAAAAGGAGTAAACTGCTCCCCAGGATCCAAAATCACAGTATCACTTGGCTGCTTATCATCTCCATCCAAAATGGTGAAGGTCTGCCCATCTATCAGTGGCTTGCGCAGCTTGTCCATCTCAAAATGCAGCGGCTCATCTCCCAGGTGGAGATCAATCAGACTGTGTCTAACATCTATTACTGCTCCTGTTGTAGCCAAGAATGGTCTCCCAAGTATCAACGCGTCATCAGGATCACTGTCATACTTCAGCACTAAGAAGTCCGTTGGAACTAAGTAGTTCCCAACTCTCACCGGGACGTCCTCAAGGAGTCCTTCTGGAACTCTTATAGACTGATCGGCTAGGACAAGAGAGGTCCTAGTAGGCGAAAAATCCAACATACCCAGCTTCTCTGCCACAGAATATGGCATAAGACTTCCAGCAGCTCCCAGATCACACAGAGAACGCCTAAAACTATCCTCAAAGATAGAACAGTTAAGCACAAAGACACCAGGGTCAGGTAGCTTCTTTGGGATCTTGGTTAACAGCACATCACTTATCTGTTGAGGGACCACAATCACCCAATCTTTCAGCTCTTCATCCAAAGGCAACATCTTATTCAAGTACCTCTGCACACATGGGTGATAAGGTGGATCATCAGATGATGGAATTTCTTCCAAATCTTCACCAATCTCTTCCAGCTGCTTAAGCTCTTCAATCTCTTGCTTAATTACTTCAGACACTGAAGGATATAATCTAATGGATTGTGCATAAATCTTTTGCTGAGTAATCTCAGAGACTCCAGGGAATAAACTATCAAGCTCTAAATCTGCATCAATGCCATCAGAATCATGCGAGTCTGTCTGTTCATGATCTGCAACGACCGACGCTAGGGGTGCATCGATCGATGCAACACTGTTTTCACAGTTTCCACCCGAGAGATTTTCCTCAAAATCCAAATTTTCGGCCTCTTCTACCAACTTAGCTGTTTTCAACTCAAAATTTTCACTTTGTGTCGATCCATCATCAATGTATACTGACCAGGCCTTGATATGAGTTTCTGCTACTCCTTTTCCCTTCACAGTACTAGAAATCTGACTCACCTGAGTATCCAACTGCTTCACATGAGTGTTCAGAGACTCAAACTTCCCATTGAGATCCTCATAGACAGCATCCAACTTCTTATTGCAGTCCACAACAATCTTGGTCTGACTTTCCAACAGTTGTTCCATCATTGCCCCCATCTTACTCTCATGAGCAGTGGCTACAGGAGGTGCTTGGTAAGAAGATGATCCATAGGTTCTCTGGGTACCTTGTCCAAAAGGTTTCTGAAAACCACTAGTCTGTCCAAGGCCAGAGGAGTTCTGATTGCCTGTGAAGGCACTCCTCTGTCCTCTATTTAAGAACTTGTTTCCCTGCTGATTACCAAATCTATTACCTTGGAATCCAGATCCTTCTATGTAATTCACATCTTCTTCCTGAGTGTCCTCAGTCTGAATTACCTCAACACCTTGGACAAAGTGGACAGTTTTCTTACCAGCTAGGAGATTACAAAACGTGTCTAGCTTAGATCTAATATCAGCAATCTCCAAATCCTCTACCTTTCCACCAGATTTCTTCCTCCTCTCATCAGTAGTCTTGCAACTGTTGCTGCTCACTAAGTTCTCAATCAACTGCTTAGCTTGTGCAGGAGTCCTGGTGTTAAAATTTGCATTGCTGGAGTTATCCAGCGCAGTCTGATATGGAAGATCTATGCCTCTGAAGAAGATACCTAGCAATGTGACCTCAGTGAATCCATGGTGCGGGCAGTCACGCTGGTACTTCTTGAATCGCATCCAGGCAGCTTTTAAAGGCTCCACATGACCTTGGGAGAATGTCAGAATGTCCTGTCTGGACTGATCTGAGCGCGCATCATCGTAGAAGTGTCTCAGAAACTCACTCTTCAGGGCATCCCAAGTAGTAAACTGCCCAGGTGGCAGTTGCTTTAACCATGCAGCAGCGTCTCCAGCGAGACTGTGTGGAAAGAGCTTGAGAAACAGATAATCCTGGCAAACTCCATCATACTTCATGCCAATGATTATATCCTCAAACTGATCGATGTGATCCATAGGCTGCTCCGATGGGTGGCCATGGAAAGCATTCTGTCTCATCAGCGAGTAGTAGATGGTTTTGATTTCAAAATCGTTCCTCTCAAAACGAGGAGGTACAAGAGCTGACCGGTTGGCATGAAACTCATCCGGTCTGTTGTAGTCAGCTAATGTCCTCTCATGGACAACCATCTGTCTACCTTGGGCATGTCCTTGGCCTTGCGCCTGCGGCTGTGGTTCAGGTTCCTCAACATCCGGGATCACACGTCCCTCAGCATCAATCCTCTGCCCAGCAGCATTGTGCGGATTGTTATCTCGGTCCCTCAGGATACCGTTAGCATCTTGTATCAGGATCAAACGTTCACGTACCATCCTTGCTCTTCTTTCTCTTCTGTCAGTCCTCTCTAGTCGTCCAAGTTCTTCAAGTCCGAGATTAACGAGGTTCAAGTTCTTATTACTTCTAGTTTCACGCGTTTGCATAAACTGTCTGTAATCGTCAAGCAACGATCGATGCTAGCAGTGCAACGATCGATTCAATCTCAGAATCGCCTAGTGACGATCGACACAAAGATGCAACGATCGATGCTAGGCGAATGTCGTACCTGCGACAGAAAGAAAACAGAGAAAAAATCAGTAAACAAAAATAAAAATAAAAATCCTAGTAAACACCCTAAGTTCGAAGCTATCGAAGACTCTAAGATTCCCCGGCAACGGCGCCAAAAACTTGATAGAAGTCTAGTTTTATCCTATTCTACTGCAAGTGCACAGTTATGTGATTGTAGTATATAGGGTATCGAAATCCACAGAGACTCCGGTCAACGATAGATTAAGAACAATAGAGAGTAAACTAAGATGAAAGCAATGTGAAGTAACTAAAAAGCAATGCGAGAAAGTAAATAAGTAGCAGGATTATCGGTTGTGAAAGCAGTTAATTAAGGGCGCTAAGTCTAGGGCGTCCTCAGGAAATCAGACAAGCAGAGAAATAATCCAGTCAGGATCTAATTAAGCACAGTTCTAGAACTCAAATCACGGATATAGAATTAACCAACTGTCATTGCGAGAATTCTCTAAGTCTAAGTGCAGCAATCCAAATTCTTTTTCAATTACTAATAGATTAAACCAGCATTAATTCCAAGTTCGATATGTTCACAATTAAACTAAACCAAATTCCTTTGCGAGTAATTAATTGCTCAACCTAAATAGTTCAGACTCTAAACCACACTGTCGTGTCGTATTTAGCAACCTAAGATCTAGATTCTAATTGATCAAGTTAGAACTAGCATTAAACGCAATTTAAATCGAAGAACATATAAAGTTATGAATCCTTAACTGAATTAAACAAGTCTAGCAAGTCATGAAATCCTATGTGAGAAACCCTAAACCTAACTATGAATCTACTCAGACATAGAATATGAAGACATAATCAATGAATAATTAGATATCATAAAAGAGATTAAACAAGTAAAGGGGTTCGAAGACTTCTCCAAAACAAATGTAGTACAGGATCAGATCAGCCCCAAAAGCTCTAAAAACTCTATGCTCTCAATTATGAATGCGTATGTAAGCGTCTCCAAAAACTGATCTAAGAACCTAATTAAATAGCTAAAACACGTTTTGGGCTTCTGTGTAAATATCTGGAACTTCTGGGCTTTTCTGCAATATCATCATTCTTCATTAAACCGCCGAGTCTGGCCCATTCGCGTAGTGCATCGACCGATGCATGTGTGCGTCGATCGATGCAGATTCCAAAACTTGACAATGAGTTCTCTCTTCTCGGACCAAATCTCCAAATCACTCCAATAAGCTCCATAATCACCACTTTAGCTCCAAACGTGCGTGTACCTAATAAAACCTGTAAAAGACTCTAAAGAAACACAAATAGACTCTAAAACAGACTTATATCATGGCATAAAACCGGTAAAAACCATGATATATCACCCGGTCTCTAAGATAGAGAAGCCGCAGGTTTGTCTTAAGCGCAAACTTCTGAAGATCGAGGTCCCAGATTTGTTCGAAAAAGATCTCGCCATGACTCCGTTGGGAGAGCAAGGTGGTGAGAGAGCTCCGTCTATGATCGTTGTGAATCCTTGTGGCTCTAACCAGGAGGCCATGAATCCTGATGTGGCAGAAACTCTTTGCCTAGAAGGGCGGGTGGATGAGGCCGAGTATCGGGATGAAGTCGAGGATCAGACTGAAGATCAAGCCGAAGATCGGATTGAGGGTCAACCCGAAGATCATGCTAACGATCAGCCCGAAGATCAATATGTTTCTCAATCTAGAAGCCGCTATGTCGATGCCTCTTAAGTTTTTCTTGTTTTTTGTTATGTTTGTCATCTTTTGGACCTTTCGCTTCTCTTCTCTTGTAAGCTCGGATTCGTGATTTATGCACGTTTTATATATATATAATGGATTTTTTAGTCTCTGCTTATTCTTCTATTGCTTATTGTATGCTCGTTTTCTGTCTCCCAAGAAAAGATGTGCACCTTTCTCAAAGCCAAGAGCGCGTGTTCGGCTTTTAAGCGTTAGCGACATGCTCGATTTTGAGTATGAGTGGCATGCTCGAGTTTTTGGTAACGATTGGTATGCTCAGTATTAATTTAGGTGTTAGAGAGGGCGAGTGGTAGCTCGGTTTACCTTGTGAGGTCGATCGGGATATTTGTTCGAAACTGGGTTCAGCTTATTTTTTCCATCAATTGGCCTTGTGCAGGACTGGCCCATGCTTGTTTATTTTCATGGAAACGAGATTGTGCTTGATTTCCCAAAGATCAGATGTGAGTAAGTGCTCGACTTATCCTTAAGGTATGATTGGGACAGTTGTGCGAAACTAGGTTCAGCTTATTTCCTTGCCGATCAGCCTTGTGCGGAAATGGGCCCGGCTTGCGTGTTTTTAGGCACACTGGATCGAACATTTGGCCAGAATGTCGATTTGTTCAGATGAAGGACAAGACAGTAAAGTACTTAATAAGAATTTTTATTGATATAGTTGATCCTCGTGAGAGGTTGCCTACGTACCCTGATATATCATGGTTTTTACCGGTTTTATGCCATGATATAACTGTGTTTTAGAGTCTTTTATAGTTTCTTTCGAGTCTTTTATAGGTGTTATTAGGTACACACACGTTTGGAGTGGATTTGGAGATTATGGAGCTATTTGGAGCATTTTGGAGTTTTGACCCGAGAGTTTAAGCTCACTGTCCGAAACAGAGGAGTATGTCGATCGATGCACCTCAGCATCGATCGTTGCACAGCGAGTTGGGCCAGATCTCGGCGGTTTAATGAAGAATGCTGATATTGCAAAGTTGCCCAGAAGTTCCAGATATTTACACAAAAGCCCCAAGACGTGATTTAGCTATTTAATTAGGTTTTTGAGTTTTGTTTTAGAGACGCTATCATAACTTAGAGCAGAGAGTTTTTAGAGCTTTTGGGGCTGATCTTATCCTGTACTACACTTTGTTCTTGGAGAAGATTTCGAACCCCTTTTCTTATTCTAATCTCTTTTATGATATCTATTATTTCATTGATTATGTCTTCATATTCTATGTCTGAGTAGATTCATAATTAGGTTTAGGGTTTCTCGTAGAGATTTCATGACTTGCTAGATATAATTAATTCAGTTTAGGATTCACATCAATAGATGTTCTTCAAACTAAATTGTGTTTAATGCTAGTTCTAACCTGATCACTTAGAATCTAGATCTTAGGTTGCTAAATTGACACGACAATGTGGTTTAGAATCTGAACTATTTAGGTTGAGCAATTTAATTACTCGCAAAGGAATTTGGTTTAGTTAGATTGTGAACATATCGAACTTGGAATTAAAGCTGGTTTAATCTGTTAGTAATTACAAAGGAATTTGGATTACTGCACTTAGACTTAGAGAATTCTCGCAACGACAGTTGGTTAATTCTATATTTGTGTTTGAGTTCTAGAACTGAGCTTAGTTAGATCCTGGCTGAATGATTTATCTGCTTGTCTGATTTGCCTGAGAACGTCCTAGACTTAGCGCCCTTAGTTTATTGCTTACAACCACAACTTGCTACTGATTTACTTTCTTGCTTGCTTTTTAGTTATTCAATACAATTTGCTTTCTCCTAGTTTAATCTGTTTAGTTCTAATCCTATCGTTGCCTAGAGTCCTCGTGGATTCGATCCCTAAGTACTACATTGATATACTGTGCACTTTCAGTTAGTATAGGGTTAAAACTTACACCTATCAAGTTTTTGGCGCCGTTGTCGGGGACTCTTTGAAGTCTTCGATAGATTCGAACTTAGGGTTTTTACTAGGATTTTTATTTTTTATTTTTGGTTACTGATTTTTCTCTGTTTTCTTTCTGTCGCAGGTTTCATAATCGCATAGCATCGACCGTTGCACATTCTGTGTCGATCGTTACTAGGCGATTGGAGTTGAATCGATCGTTGCACTGTTAGCATCGATTGTTGCTTGGCGATTACAGACGGTTTATGCAGACGCGTGATACCAGAAGTAATCCGAACACTAATCTCGTAAACCTCCAACTTGAAGAGCTTGCTAGACTAGAGAGGACTAACAAAAGAGTTCAAAGAACAAGGATGGTTGTTGAACGTGTGATCATAAAGCCTGATGCTCAAGGTACCCTGAGGGACCGACACAACAATCCATACAATGCTGCTGGAGAACCGATTGATGCTGAAGGGAATGTTATCCCTGATCCTCCTGAGCAACCGCAACAGGAGCAGAACCAAAGCCAAGGACAGGCCCAAGGTAGACAGATGGTTGTTCATGAGAGGACTTTAGCTGACTATAACCGTCCGGATGAGTTTCATGCTAACCGGTCAGCTCTTGTACCTCCTGATTTTGAGAGGAATGATTTTGAGATCAAGACCATCTACTACTCTCTCCTAAGGCAGAAAGCCTTCCATGGCTTTCCAAGTGAGCAGCCAATGGATCACATAGATGAGTTTGAGGACATAGTCACCGGAATAAAGTATGATGGAGTGTGCCAGGACTATCTGTTCCTCAAGCTTTTCCCCTACTCTCTCGCTGGAGATGCTGCAGCCTGACTGAAACAACTTCCATCTGGAACGTTTGTTACTTGGGCCGCTCTGAAGAGTGAGTTTCTGCGACACTTGTACGATGATGCTCGCTCCGATCAGTCCAGGCAGGACATTCTCACCTTCACCCAAGGTCCGACAGAGCCTCTTAAGACAGCCTGGATGAGGTTCAAGAAATACCAACGTGACTGCCCGTATCATGGATTCACTGAGGTAACATTGCTAGGTATCTTCTTTAGAGGAATAGATCTTCCATATCAGACTGCGTTGGACAATTTTAGCAATGCCAACTTTAACACTAGGACTCCTGCTCAAGCTAAGCAGTTGATAGATAATTTAGTAAGCATTAATAGCTGCAAGACTACTGATGAGAGAAGGAAGAAGTCCGGTGGGAAGATGGAGAATTCAGAGATAGCTGATATTAGATCTAAGTTGGACACTGTTTGTAATCTTCTAGCTGGGAAGAAAGCTGTCCACTTTGCTCAAGATGTTGAGGTGATCAATGCTGAAGAAGAGCAAGAAGAGGATGTGAACTACATCGGAGGATCTGGTTTCCAAGGAAGCAGGTTTGGAGGACAGCAAGGTAATAGATTCTTCAGTGGTCAGAAGAGTGCTTTCACAAGCAATCAAAACTCTTCCGGCTTTGTGATGGTTTTCAGAAACCGTTCCAACAAGGTAATCAGAGATCTTATGGATCCTCCTCTTACCAAACACTTCCTGTTGCTAATACTCATGAGAGTAAGATGGTGGCAATGATGGAGCAGCTGCTAAAGGGACAAACCAAAATTGCTGTGGATGTCAACAAGAAACTGGATTGGGTGTATGATGATTTGAATGGGAAATTCGAATCCTTGAACTCACATGTGAAAAGGCTTGATGCTCAAGTTGCACAGACTGCTGGACATGTTAAGAGGGAAGATGGATATCTCCCGGGGCGAACTGATGCTAATCCCAAGTATCAATGCAATGCAGTAACATTGAGAAGTGGTAAGGAGCTGTGTCCTGGCCAGAAACGGCAGTTAAGTGTTGAAGAACTCGGGGAAATTGAGGAATTGGAAGATGGGATCCGTGATATTCGCAATGCATCGATCGACGCTACTCAGCAACGGTCGATACAAAGCGAAAACAAAGAACCTGTCGTAACAAAGTCGCCCAGCAACGATCGACGCAACACCAGTGACGATCGACGCAAGGCGACTGCAGAGAGTTCAAAACCAGAGAAGCCGAAGCAGTCGAGTGAAAGGGTTTACAAACCTAAAGTACCTTATCCCAAAAATCCCAGGAAGGCTAAGAATGATAGACAGTATACCAAATGCAAGGAGATCATCAAAAAGGTGAAGGTCGAAGTGCCATTGATTGACTCTATGGAGACTTCTCCTGTGATGAGGAGATGTCTTAAGGACTTACTTGTTGGTAAGTGGTCTGATGAGGAGAGTGTAATGATGATCACGGAGGTATGTAGTGCGGTAGTTCAGGGCAGAATTCCTGAGAAGCTGAAAGATCCATGGATCTTTGTGTTGGATTGTGCTATCTACAGGGAAAGATTTGAAAGGTCCTTATGTGATCTTGGTTCTAGTGTAAATCTTATGCCCTTCTCTGTTGCTAAGAGACTTGGGATGACTGACTTCCTACCTACTAGGATCTCACTGGTTCTGGCAGACAGAACAATCAGAATCCCTGAAGGAGTATTAGAAGATGTGCCTATAATGATTGGTAAATGTGTGATACCTACTGATTTTGTGGTTCTGCAGTATGGAGAGGAACCAAAGGATCCACTGATTTTGGGTAGGCCTTTCTTAGCTACTGCTGGTGCGATGATTGACTGCCAAGGAGGTAAAATAATTCTGAATGTGGGTGATTTGAAGATGAGTTTTGATATGGATAAACTGGTGATATATCATGGTTTTTACCCATTTTAGACCATGATATAGATGTGTTTTTAGTGTCTTTTGTCTTTGTTTAGAGTCTTTTACAGGTTTAATCAGGTTTGGAGCTAATTGGAGATATTTGGAGCATTTTGGGACTTTTGGGACGTTTTGGCCGAGAGCTTAACTCACTGTCCGATCTATTGATCATGCATCGACCGACACACCTTGTGCATCGGTCGACACACTAGCGAGATGGGCCGTACGCGTCGGTTTAATGAAGATATGAAGATTTGCAAAGAAGCCCAAGATAGTTCCAGTATTTACACAGAAGCCCCAGCCGAGATTAGGCCTATATATAGAGGATTTTGGTGTTTATTTTACTTACGCTTTCATAATTAAGAGCAGAGGATTTTTAGAGCTTTTGGGGCTAATCTGAACCTGTTACATCATCTGTATTTGGAGAAGATTTCGAACCCCTTTAATCTTTTATCTTTTATGCAATTTATTCATTCTATGATTATGTTTTCATTATCTATGTCTCAGTAGATTCCTAGTTAGGTTTAGGGTTTTCTCACATAGGATTTCATGACTTGCTAGACTTGTTCAAATTCAGTTAAGGATTCAAACTATATCTGTTCTTCAATTTAATTGTGCTTAAGGCTAGTTCTAACCTGATCAATTAGAATCTAGATCTTAGGTTGCTAAATACGTCACGGAAGTGGGGTTTAGGAATCTGAACTAATTAAATTGGGCAATTAAACTTTGCGCAAACGAAAGTTTGGTTTAGGATAATTGTGAACATATCAAACTTGGGATTAATGCTAGTTTAATCTGTTAGTTCTCGCAAACGAAAGTTTGGTTAGCTGCACTTAGACTTAGAGAATTATCGCAAAGGAATTTGGTTAATTCTATATCTGTGTTTTGAGTTCTAGAACTGTGCTTAATTAGATCCTTGCTGAATGAACTGTCTGCTTGTCTGATTTCCTGAGAATACCCTAGGCTTGACGCTTTTAATTACTTGCTTCCACAACCGTTAATCTCTGCTACTGATTTACTTTCTTGCACTGCTTTTAATTCAATCACATTGCTTATTTCTAGTATTAGTCTCTACTGTTCTGATCTATTGAGACCAAGTGTCCCTGTGGATTCGATAACCCTATATACTACTTTGACATTGCTGTTCACTTGCAGTTTAGAATAGGGATTAATTCTTGACCTATCAAGTTTTTGGCGCCGTTGCCGGGGACTCTTAGAGTCTTCGATAGGACCGAACTTAGGGTTTTTACTAGAAATTTTTCTTTTTGTTTTTGCTCTTTTTTCGTTTTGTTTTTATTTTACTAACTTTTTCTCTGATTCTTTCTGTCGCAGGTACGAATTTCGCCTTGCGTCGATCGTTGCATCCCTTTGCGTCGATCGTCACTAGGCGATTCTGAGATTGAATCGATCGTTGCACTGATAGCATCGATCGTTGCTGGACGATTACAGACAGTTTATGCCAACGCAGAAAACTCGAAGTAATCCGAACTCGAGCTTGCTTAATCTCGGACTAGAGGAACTTGGACGTCTAGAGAGGACTATCAGAAGAGAAAAGAGAGAGAGAATGGTTCGAGAACGTCTGATCTTGATACCAGATGCTGAAGGTACCCTGAGGGACCAAGATAACAACCCGTACAATGCTGCTGGGCATCGGGTTGATGCTGAAGGGAATGTCATCCCTGATCCTCCTGAGCAACAGCAACAGGAGCTGAACCGAAACCAGGGTCAAGGACAGGCCCAAGGTAGAGAGATGGGGGTTCATGAGAGGAAACTAGCTGATTACAACAGACCTGATGAGTTTCATGCAAACCGAGCAGCTCTAGTGCTTCCTGCTTTTGAGAGGAATGATTTTGAGGTAAAGACCATCTACTACCAGCTGATGAGACAGATTGCTTTTCATGGTCTTCAAGCAGAGCATCCTATGGATCACATTGACAAGTTTGAGGACATAGTCACTGGCATGAAGTATGAAGGAGTATGCCCGGACTATCTGTTCCTTAAGCTATTTCCGCACAGTCTTGCTGGAGACGCTAGTGCATGGCTGAGACAACTGGCACCTGGTCAGTATACTACTTGGGCAGCCTTAAAGAGTGAGTTCCTGCGTCACTTTTATGATGATGCGCGCTCGGATCAGTCCAGACAGGACATACTCACCTTTTCCCAAGGAGCTGTGGAGCCCTTGAAGACTGCCTGGATGAGATTTAAGCAGTATCAGCGTGACTGTCCACACCATGGATTCACAGAAGTACAGCTGATTGGTATTTTCTTCAGAGGCATAGATCTCCCCTATCAGACTGCGCTGGATAATTCCAGTAATGCTAATTTCAACACCAGGACTCCTACACAAGCTAAGCAGTTGATTGAGAACCTGATTGGCAGCAACAGTTGCAAGACAATGGATGAAAGGAGGAAGAAATCTGGTGGAACTGTAGAGAATTCTGATATAGCTAATATAAGATCCAGATTGGACACAGTCTACAATCTCCTGACAAGTAAGAAAGCTGTCCACTTTGCCCAAGATGTAGAGGTGATTCAGACTGAGGAGGAAACTCAGGAAGAAGATGTGAATTTCATAGGAGGTTCTGGTTTCCAAGGTAATAGATTTGGTAATCAACAGGGGATCAGATTCTCCAATGGAGGACAGACTGGTGGTTTTCAGAAGACCTATGGACAAGGTACTCAGAGAACCTATGGATCTACATCCTATCAGACTCCTCCTGAACCTACAGCCCATGAGAGCAAAATGGAGGCTATGATGGAACAACTGATTGAGAGTCAGACCAAGATTTCTGTGGACTGCAACAAGAAGTTGGACGCTGTCTATGAAGACCTCAATGGGAAATTTGAGTCTATGAGCACTCACTTGAAGCAGTTGGACACTCAGGTAAACCAGATGTCCAGCTCACTGAAGGGAAAAGGAGTGGCAGACACTCATGTTAAGGCCTGGTCTGTGTACATTAATGATGGATCTCACCTAGGTGAAAGATTTGAGCTAAGCACAGCTGAGTTGGTGACAGAACAAGAATTTTCGGATATTTGTGAAAAACTCTCGGGTGAAATCTGCTGCAGTGCGTCGATCGATGCAACATCTGTGTCGATAGATACAACAGTCGGGATGGCAACGATCGACACATCCCTAGTGTCGGTCGTTGCAGGGCGTGAATGGACAGAACTGTCGGATGATAATGGCATAGATGCTGACTTGGAGCTTGATCGCCTGTTCAATGGAGCCTCTGAAATTACTCAACAGGAGATCTACGAACAGATTTTTAGACAACACTCCTCAGTGTCTGAAGTGATTATGCAAGAGATTGAAGAGCTGAAGAAATTAGAAGGGATTGGTGAAGAATTGGAAGAAATTCCAACTTCTGATGATCCACCTTATCATCCATGTGTACAGAGGTACCTGAACAAGATGTTGCCCCTGGATGATGATCTGAAAGACTGGGTGATAATAGTTCCTCAGCATATTAGTGATGTTCTGCTAACTAAGGTCCCGAAGAAGCTGCCTGATCCTGGAGTCTTTGTACTAGATTGTTCTATCTTTGAGGATAGTTTTAGACGCTCTCTGTGTGATTTAGGAGCTGCTGGAAGTTTGATGCCTTACTCTGTGGCAGAGAAGCTGGGTATGTTGGATTTTACTCCTACTAGGACTTCTCTTGTCCTGGCTGATCAGTCCATACGAGTTCCTGAAGGAATCCTTATGGACATTCCGGTGAGAGTTGGAAACTACTTAGTTCCAACGGACTTCCTTGTGCTGAGATATGACTGTGATCCGGATGAAGCATTATTGCTTGGGAGACCCTTTTTGGCTACAGCAGGAGCGTTGATTGATGTTAGGAACAGCTTGATAGACCTCCATCTGGGAGATGAACCACTGCACTATGAGATGGATAAGCTGCGAAAGCCACTGATAGATGGGCAGACATTCACCATAAGGGACACAGATTTTGAGCAGCCTGATCATACCATGGTTATAGATCCTGGAGCACATTTCACTCCATCTTTTCTTGGACATGAGCATTCCGCAACAGCCTACTCACCACCTTGGATGAGGAGACTTGAACAGAGACAGAAAAAGTCTCTGTCAGGACCTCCTGGTACTTGAAAATTCCCATCCGTCCGGTCAAGCTATTGACCTTAAACAAGCGCTGGGTGGGAGGCAACCCACCATTAGGTACTGGTGTTTTTCTACTTAATTTTTGGTGTTTTTGTTAGGATTTTACGTTTGTTTTTGTTTCAGGTGAGTTTATGTTTGCAGGTCTCGGTTAAATCGCAGTGCAACGATCGACGCACTTCTGTGTCGATCGTCACAACACGAAAGGAATCGCATTGCAGCGATCGTTGCGGTCCTGAGCAACGATCGACTATACACGAAAATCGCCAAGTAACGGTCGATGCACTTAGTGCATCGGTCGATGCCTGAGCGACAGAGGTAACCCGACAGACATAATTTCACCTTTTCAATTTTTTTTATTTTCTTTTTACCGATCCTTCGCTGGACACTACTGGGGACAATGTGTCTTAAGTGTGGGGGAGGTGCTACTGACTTTTGTTTTCTATTTTCTTAAGAATCAGTCCGTTTTTCAAAAAAATTTTGTTTTGTTGAGTCAAAATTGTTTAAGTAAGAAACTATGATTTTCTGAGAAGATTTACAAGACTTGCAGGAACTTAAGTAATCATTGGGATGAAGTTGCAGGATCTATCTCTGACTATTAGAAAACCCCATCACAGATCAACCTACTGGGAACACCCACATCACTTCAGGTATCAGAGGATCCTTTACTGACTTCAACCTTAATACTGACTTAGATTTCTCACCTAAGGGCTTGGTATACTTTGTGTCAGATTCCCTTGTTAGTTCTGACACAGCCTGTCAACCTATCCTATTTAGTTCCCTTCTCCCCTTCTGTAAAGTAAAAAAAAAAATAATAATAAACTGAGGATGAGTTAGTAACTCCGAAGTGGTCATGAGAATGATAGCAAACACTATTTTCTCTCATGTGATCCATGGAATGTGTCCAAAGTACACCCCATACCGGGAAGAACACTGATAAAAAAAAAAAATGATACCCAGTGGGGAAAAATCAGTTGTTAAAGAAGGGAAAGAGAAGAAAGGGACTAGAGAAAGATAGTATGGTGGTCTAGAGCTGATAAGGTAAGAATCCATGTGCCCTTTGATCGATACTCCTTAGGTGAGACCGCACTTAAATACTTGCAGAAGTCAGTAGGGAGAATTTGAATGCTTGAATGTGATTGTGGAGTTTACCTAGGACAGTTGCTAAGTGTGGGGGAAGTACATTGTGGTCTTGATATCCTGTGATTGATTCTTGCAGTGGTTTACTAAGGGGAATCTGAGTATTGTAGCTTCTAGGATGAAATGAGTTTCTGAAGAGTTTTCAAACCTCTTCACCATGTTTTAGTTCTATGTTTTGCTTGAGGGCAAGCAAAGGCTAAGTGTGGGGGAGTTGATATATCATGGTTTTTACCCATTTTAGACCATGATATAGATGTGTTTTTAGTGTCTTTTGTCTTTGTTTAGAGTCTTTTACAGGTTTAATCAGGTTTGGAGCTAATTGGAGATATTTGGAGCATTTTGGGACTTTTGGGACGTTTTGGCCGAGAGCTTAACTAACTGTCCGATCTATTGATCATGCATCGACCGACACACCTTGTGCATCGGTCGACACACTAGCGAGATGGGCCGTACGCGTCGGTTTAATGAAGATATGAAGATTTGCAAAGAAGCCCAAGATAGTTCCAGTATTTACACAGAAGCCCCAGCCGAGATTAGGCCTATATATAGAGAATTTTGGTGTTTATTTTACTTACGCTTTCATAATTAAGAGCAGAGGATTTTTAGAGCTTTTGGGGCTAATCTGAACCTGTTACATCATCTGTATTTGGAGAAGATTTCGAACCCCTTTAATCTTTTATCTTTTATGCAATTTATTCATTCTATGATTATGTTTTCATTATCTATGTCTGAGTAGATTCCTAGTTAGGTTTAGGGTTTTCTCACATAGGATTTCATGACTTGCTAGACTTGTTCAAATTCAGTTAAGGATTCAAACTATATATGTTCTTCAATTTAATTGTACTTAAGGCTAGTTCTAACCTGATCAATTAGAATCTAGATCTTAGGTTGCTAAATACGTCACAGAAGTGGGGTTTAGGAATCTGAACTAATTAAATTGGGCAATTAAACTTTGCGCAAACGGAAGTTTGGTTTAGGATAATTGTGAACATATCAAACTTGGGATTAATGCTAGTTTAATCTGTTAGTTCTCGCAAACGAAAGTTTGGTTAGCTGCACTTAGACTTAGAGAATTATCGCAAAGGAATTTGGTTAATTCTATATCTGTGTTTTGAGTTCTAGAACTGTGCTTAATTAGATCCTTGCTGAATGAACTGTCTGCTTGTCTGATTTCCTGAGAATACCCTAGGCTTGACGCTTTTAATTACTTGCTTCCACAACCGTTAATCTCTGCTACTGATTTACTTTTTTGCACCGCTTTTAATTCAATCACATTGCTTATTTCTAGTATTAGTCTCTACTGTTCTGATCTATTGAGACCAAGTGTCCCTGTGGATTCGATAACCCTATATACTACTTTGACATTGCTGTTCACTTGCAGTTTAGAATAGGGATTAATTCTTGACCTATCAACTGGTGAAGAGACCAACCATGACGGACAGACCTTCTATGTGGACACACTGGGTGATTTGGCTGCAGAGTACTTTCACAAATCACATGCTGAAGATCCACTAGAAAGAGCTTTACTGAGCTCTATAATAGAGCTGGAACACCTGCAAGACGAGCCCGCAATCTGCTTTGCGAGGCTGATGGATTCTGCTGAGCAAGTAATGAAGTTAGATGTATCTGACGCGACTTTTCATCGATCGACACAGCCTAAGCATCGATCGTTGCAAGTCGACAGGGACTGGGCAGAGGAAAAAGCTCCGAAAATTGATCTGAAACAACTTCCATCCGGGCTAAGGTACGCATTTCTTGGACCTAATTCAACCTATCCAGTAATTGTTAATGCTAGTTTGAACAACGCAGAGCTCACTTTACTGCTAAGCAAGCTGCGCAAGCATCACAAAGCTGTTGGCTATTCTCTTGATGACATTTCATTTATCTCTCCGGAGCTGTGCATGCATCGGATACATCTTGAGGACGAGTCTAAGACATCTGTTGAGCATCAGAGAAGGCTTAATCCTAATCTACAGGAAGTGGTTAAGAAGGAGATTATGAAACTCCTAGATGCTGGGATCATCTATCCTATTTCAGACAGTGATTGGGTGAGTCCAGTCCATGTAGTGCCTAAGAAAGGCGGAGTTACAGTTGTGAAAAATGAGAAGAATGAGCTGATCCCTACTAGGACTGTGACTGGACACAGGATGTGCATAGATTACAGGAAACTCAATGCTGCAACAAGGAAGGATCATTTCCCTTTACCCTTCATTGATCAGATGCTGGAGAGGTTAGCAAATCACCCTTACTATTGCTTCCTCGATGGATATTCAGGTTTCTTTCAGATTCCTATCCATCCAGAGGATCAGGGAAAGACCACCTTCACTTGCCCATATGGCACATTTGCTTACCGTAGGATGCCTTTTGGACTCTGCAATGCACCAGCCACCTTCCGAAGATGCATGATGTCCATATTCACTGATATGATCGAGGATTTTATGGAGGTATTTATGGATGACTTTTCAGTCTACGGATCATCTTATAATGAGTGTTTAGATAATCTATGCAAGGTATTAGCTAGATGCGAGGAGAAACACTTAGTACTTAATTGGGAGAAGTGTCATTTCATGGTCAGAGATGGCATTGTACTTGTACATAAAGTATCTGAAGCAGGGATCGAAGTAGACCGCGCTAAGATTGAGGTCATGACCAACCTTCTGGCACCTGATTCTGTAAAGTCTATAAGGAGTTATCTTGGACATGCCAGCTTTTATAGACGGTTCATCAAAGACTTCAGTAAGATTGCTAGGCCACTAACTGCTTTGCTGTGTAAGGATACCAAATTTGAGTTCAATGCAGATTGTCATACTGCATTTGAACAGATTAAGCAAGCATTAGTGAGCGCTCCAATAGTTCAGCCACCGGATTGGGATCTACCTTTTGAGGTTATGTGTGATGCAAGTGACTATGCTGTAGGGGCTGTTCTGGGGCAGAAGAAGGACAGAAAGCTTCATGCTATCTATTATGCTAGTAGGACACTAGATGATGCGCAGAGAAACTATGCCACTACAGAGAAGGAGCTGTTGGCTGTTGTCTTTGCATTTGAGAAGTTTCGCCCCTATCTTTTTGGCTCCAAGGTGATTGTGCACACTGATCATTCAGCCCTGAAGTATCTGATGCAGAAGAAGGATGCTAAGACAAGATTGTTGAGATGGATTATGTTGCTTCAGGAGTTTGACAATGAAGTGATGGACAAGAAGGGGGTTGAAAATGGAGTTGCTGATCATCTACAAGGATGCTGGTTGAGGAAGACGTGCCCATTAATGATTACTTGCCTGAGGAAAAAGTCAATATGGTCGGAACATTGTTTCAAATGGATTTGGGCAAAAATTTGCAAAACTGTCGGATAAATCGCATTGCGTCGATCGATGCCACATCTATAACAATCGATGCAAGTATCGAGGATGCGACGATCGATGCAACCTTATGCGACGATCGTTGCAATGCGGATACAGAACCAGAACCTTTCACGGTTCAAATTGGAGACTATGTCTTCGAGGTAGATGTTGTCGCAACCCTTGATCGACCCTGGTACGCGGATATAGCTAATTACCTAGCCGCAGAGACTGAACCAGATGATTTGAAGGGGTATGCAAAGAAGAAGTTCTTCAGGGAGCTCAGACGATACTACTAGGATGAACCTTATCTATACAAACATTGTTCAGATGGTCTTTACAGGAGATGCGTTGCTGAATCAGAGGTTCCAGACATCCTATTCCACTGTCATGGATCAGATTATGCTGGACATTTTGCTACTTTCAAGACTGTGTCTAAGGTTCTGCAAGCAGGTTTCTGGTGGCCTACGATGTTTAAAGACACTCATTCCTTTGTCTCTCAATGTGATGTCTGTCAAAGGAGAGGGAAAATCAGTAAGAGGCATGAGATGCCTCAAAATTTCATTCTTGAGGTTGAGGTTTTTGATTGCTGGGGCATAGACTTTTTGGGTCATTTTCCCTCATCCTATGGGAATAAGTTTATCTTGGTTGTTGTGGACTATGTATCTAAGTGGGTAGAAGCAATAGCCAGTCCAACCAATGATTCTTCAGTGGTCATTAAGCTGTTTAAGACCATCATATTCCCTAGATTTGGAGTACCTCGGATAGTGATTAGTGATGGAGGATCTCACTTTATTAATAAGGTCTTCGAGAAGCTGCTAAAGAAGCATGGAGTTCATCACAGAGTTGCTACTCCTTATCACCCTCAGACTAGTGGACAGGTCGAGGTTTCTAACAGACAGATCAAGGAGATCTTAGAGAAGACAGTTGGGAAGACAAGGAAATATTGGGCAGTAAAGCTAAATGATGCACTATGGGCTTACCGGACTGCATTTAAGACACCTCTTAGGACCACTCCATTCCATCTTCTGTATGGAAAAGCATGTCATCTGCCAGTGGAGCTTGAGCACAAAGCAGCATGGGCTGTAAAGCAGATGAACTTTGATCTTAAATCTGCTGCAGAAAGGAGATTGGTATAGCTTAATGAGTTGGATGAGATTAGACATTTTGCCTATGAGAACTCAAAGTTGTACAAGGAGAGGACTAAAGCCTATCACGACAAAAAGATTGTCTCTAGACAGTTTGCACCCAACGATCAGGTACTTTTGTATAACTCACGTTTGCATTTGTTTCCAGGTAAGCTGAAATCAAGGTGGTCTGGTCCTTTCAAGATCAAAGAGGTGCGTCTCTACGGAGCTATTTTTCTATTGAGCAAGGAAGGTAATGAATTCACTGTGAATGGACATAGGGTGAAACACTATTGGGCTAAGGCCGAGATTCCAGTAGGTCAGATTCTGCCTCTGGATAATGCACCCTCTTCCTAGATCAGCTGAAACGTCAAGCTATTGACGCTAAAAGAGCGCTGAGTGGGAGGCAACCCACTGTTTTGTTTTTGTTATTCATTTTTGGTGTTTTTGTTAGGATTTTACGTTTGTTTTTGGTTTTGGTGAGTTTTTGTCTGCAGGTCTCGGATTTCGCAATGCGTCGATCGACACAACCTTGTGTCGATCGTCACAACACGAGTAATCGCATTGCAGCGATCGTTGCGGTCCTGAGCAACGATCGACACATGACGAAAAATCGCCTAGCAACGGTCGTTACATTTATGTAACGATCGATGCATGTGCGACAGAGGTAAAAATCAGACAGAACTCAACACATCCATTAACATTTTTGCTTTCTTTTTACCAACCCTTAGCTTAACACTACTGGGGACAGTGTGTTTCAAGTGTGGGGGAGGTAGCTACTGACTTTATCTTTCTGTTTTCTTAAGAGTCAGTTCGTTTTTTCAAAAAAAATTGTTTTATTGAGTCAAAACCAGTTTAAGTAGGAAACAGTAAATTTTGGAGAAGATTAACAATATCTTGCAAGAACTTAAGTAACCATTGGGATGAAGCTGAAAGATCAATCTATGACTATTAAAAAACCCAACACGGATCAACCTACTGAGGACACCCATATCAGTTCAGGTATTCAGAGAATCCTTTTACTGGCTTCACCCTTAATCCTGACTTTAATCTTCTCACCTAAGGGCTTGGTATACCTTGAGTCAGACTCCTTTGTTAGTTCTGACACAGCTTGTAAACCTATCCTAGTATGGTTCCCTTCTCCCCTTCCATAAAATAATAAAAAAGAGTAATAAACTGAGGATGAGTTAGTAACTCCGAAGTGGTCTCTGGGAGTGGTAGCTACAACTATCATCTCCTGTGCATCCATGGAATGTGTCCAAAGTACACCCCTTAACGGGAAGAGCACTGATAAAATAAAATAAAATGATACCCAATGCGAAAAAATCAGAATGCTAAGGAAGGGAAAAGAGAAGAAAAGGAACCAGAAACAGATAGTATGGTGGTCTAGAGCTAGCAAAGTAAGAATCCATGTGCCCTTTGATCGATAATCCTTAAGTGAGACCGCACTTAATATGCTTAAGAAGTCAGTAGGGTGAATTTGAATTGCTTGGATTGATTGTGGAGTTTACTTAGGACAGTTGCTAAGTGTGTGGGAAGTACATGTTGGTCTTGATATCTTGCGGTTGATTCTTTCAGTGGTTTACTAAGGGGAATATGAGTGTTGTTGCTTCTAGGACAAAAAGAGTTTCTGAAAGTTTTCAAACCTCTTCACCATGTTTTAGTTCTCTGTTTTGCTTGAGGGCAAGCAAAGGCTAAGTGTGGGGGAGTTGATATATCATGGTTTTTACCGGTTTTATGCCATGATATAACTGTGTTTTAGAGTCTTTTATAGTTTCTTTCGAGTCTTTTATAGGTGTTATTAGGTACACACACGTTTGGAGTGGATTTGGAGATTATGGAGCTATTTGGAGCATTTTGGAGTTTTGACCCGAGAGTTTAAGCTCACTGTCCGAAACAGAGGAGTGTGTCGATCGATGCACCTCAGCATCGATCGTTGCACAGCGAGTTGGGCCATATCTCGGCGGTTTAATGAAGAATGCTGATATTGTAAAGTTGCCCAGAAGTTCCAAATATTTACACAGAAGCCCCAAGACGTGATTTAGCTATTTAATTAGGTTTTTGAGTTTTGTTTTAGAGACGCTATCATAACTTATAGCAGAGAGTTTTTAGAGCTTTTGGGGCTGATCTGATCCTATACTACACTTTGTTCTTGGAGAAGATTTCGAACTTCTTTTCTTATTCTAATCTCTTTTATGATATCTATTATTTCATTGATTATGTCTTCATATTCTATGTCTGAGTAGATTCATAGTTAGGTTTAGGGTTTCTCGTAGAGATTTCATGACTTGCTAGATATAATTAATTCATTTAAGGATTCACATCAATAGATGTTCTTCAAACTAAATTGTGTTTAATGCTAGTTCTAACCTGATCACTTAGAATCTAGATCTTAGGTTGCTAAATTGACACGACAGTGTGGTTTAGAATCTGAACTATTTAGGTTGAGCAATTTAATTACTCACAAAGGAATTTGGTTTAGTTAGATTGTGAACATAACGAACTTGGAATTAAAGCTGGTTTAATCTGTTAGTAATTACAAAGGAATTTGGATTACTGCACTTAGACTTAGAGAATTCTCGCAACGACAGTTGGTTAATTCTATATTTGTGTTTGAGTTCTAGAACTGAGCTTAGTTAGATCCTGACTGAATGATTTATCTGCTTGTCTGATTTCCTGAGAACGCCCTAGACTTAGCGTCCTTAGTTTATTTCTTACAACCACAACTTGCTATTGATTTACTTTCTTGCTTGCTTTTTAGTTATTCAATACAATTTGCTTTCTCCTAGTTTAATATGTTAAGTGCTCGACTTATCCTTAAGGTATGATCGGGACAGTTGTGCGAAACTAGGTTCAACTTATTTCCTTGCCGATCAGCCTTGTGCGGGAATGGGCCCGGCTTGCGTGTTTTTAGGCCCACTGGATCGAGCATTTGGCCAGAATGTCGATTTGTTCAGATGAAGGACAAGACAGTAAACTACTTAATAAGAATTTTTATTGATATAGTTGATCCTCGTGAGAGGTTGCCTACGTACCCCGAAAAGGGGATCAAGCCGATCGTAATTCACATTACATATTGAAGTAATCTGAGCTCGCATAACGAGCTTGATTTTTTTTTTATGAGCGCATACTCGGCTTTTTTTTTAGCGCAGCTCTGCGTGTCTTCGATCTTCAGTCTTTGTCTTCTCGTGACGCTTGTTCGGCTCAGTAGTAGTAGTGCTTTAAATTGTTCGCGTTCCACGAGTGTAGAATGGCGTCTCCTTTCACAGTGACGAGCTTGTAAACCCCTAGTTAAACCACCTTCGAGATGATGTAAGGACCTTCCAAGTTTTCTCCGAGCTTGCCTGTTCGGTACCCGCTTGTGTTTTCGAATACCTTCTGCATGACAAGGCCGCCTTCGATGAAGCGTCGACCCTTGACTTTCTTGTTGTAGTGACGAGTAATCTGCTACTGATAGTTTTGGACTTGCAGCAATAGTTGGTCACGTTTCTCTTCAACATGATCGAGGCAATCGAGGATCATATTGTTGTTTAGCCCTTCGTTCTTAGGCGGGAGACTTAGTCGAATTGTCGGTACACTTACTTCCGCTGCTGCCATTGCTTCCATTCTGTGAGAAAGGGAGAAAGGCGTATGTCCTGTTGAGTTTCTCGGTGTAGTTCGGTGCGACAATAATACCCCGTCCAGCTCGTCGGCCCAAAGGCCTTTCTTGCTTTCCAAACGTTTATTAAGTCCATCCAGTATCATTTTGTTCATTGCTTCAGCTTGTCTGTTTTCTTATGGGTATCTCGGGTTGAATTGTTTAGTCTGATTTTCCATCCGGCGCAGAAGCCTTCGAAAAGGTTAGATATGAATTGAGATCCATTGTCGGTGACGATCTCATACGGGAGACCCTGTCTGCATATGACATACTTCCAGATGAACGTTTGTATGTAGAGGTAGTGGATTTCGACATATGACTCCGCTTATACCCACTTGGTGAAGTACTCATTCGTTATCAGGATGAATTTCTTCTGATGTGAGGCTGGCAGTGGTCCAACGATATCCATTGATCCATTGATCATATCCGCAGTCGTGAGGAGCTCGGCTGGTTGATGAATGGTCGTGTATGCCTTTGGAATTTCTCGCATCTTAACACGTACTACATGCAGTCAGCGATCATGGTCGGCCAGAAGTGCCCTTGTAGCTTGATCTCCGCAGCAAAAACTCGTCCACTTGTGTGATTTCTGCCTGCTCCTCCATGGGTCTCCTCGGTAATCCATTTTATTTCTTGCACGTGTACGCATCATAGGAGATATTTGGTCACATCCATTGAAACATATCTCCTTTCATGATTACGTAGAGCGCACATCTGGCTTTAAGAGGCCGAGCAGCCCATCGATCCTCAGGGACTTTTCATTCGAGAATGTATTGTTTTATCTCTTCTCTCCAATTGATCGTGTCGTTGGAGTCCGATGCTGCGACCTTAGTGACTTCTTCGTTGCTTTTATAAGCATCATCCATTCCCTCTTCGACTTCGGTAACGATGAGTACTTCTTTTTCTTGGGAGATGTTTGGTCGGCTTATGCATTCGACTAGTATGATTCGTCGGAGATCTGGGTCTGATTTTAATGCTAAAGTGGCCAAAGCATATGCGGACGAGTTGTCGCTTCGAGGGATTATTGTTAGCGGGACTGAACCGAGCTTGGTGGCAATTTTTTGGATGAGCTTCAAATAGGCGTCCATGCATTCTTTTTTGCCTCATATTTCCCATTGTATTGATTAACGACGAGCTGTGAATCACAGAATACATCGACTTGTTTTGCTCCGACCACCTCTGCTAGTCGTAGACCGGCTACTTATGCTTTGTATTCAGCCTTGTTGTTTTAGGCTGGGAAGGCGAGGCAAAAGGACTGCTCGATGGTTTCTCATGTTGGGGATGTCAGCTTGACTCCTACCCCGAACCATTTTTTGACGATGATCCGTCGACGAAGATGATCCATTTCTCCTTTGGTATATGCTCGTAGTTGATTGTGAAAGTCGGCCAAGACTTTAGATTTAGCACTTGTTCTCGGTTTGTACTCGATATCATACTCGCTTAATTAGACTGCCCATTTTGAAATTCTGCCAGATTGACTCGGGTTGGGCAGGATTGTCCTGATCGGCAGGTTTGTGAGCACCTCCACGGAGTGTGATTGAAAGTAAGGTCAAAGTTTTCTTGCTGAAACGGCGACGGCCAGTGCGAGCTTTTCGAGTGTGTTCTACCGGTTTCGGCGTCATCAAAAATTTGCTGATGTAAAATATCGTTTTTTTTGCCACCTCGTTCGTCCCAAACAAGGACAATGCTGATTACCGAGGTAGAGAAAAATATGTATAAGTAGAGGGTTTCTCCTTCCTCGGGCTTGGCCAATATTGGTGGAGTGGATATTGACACCGTCAGAGTTTTAATCCCTAGATCTACACTGCAAGTGCACAGACGTGAACCAGTAGTATATAGGGTATCGAATCCACAGAGACTCTAGATTCTTGCGATAGATTGTAGAACGTCGAATTAAGCTAGGTGAAACAGTCATGAAAGCAGTAAATCAGAACAGAAAAGTAAATCAAGTGGTTTCTAAGCAATCAGGAAAAACGTCAGGTCAAGGGAGTTCTCAGGAAATCAGGAACACATGCTAATCAATCAATCAGGATCTAATTAAGAACTGTTCTAGAACTAGAATCACAGAATTATAACATACCAACTTTCGTTGCGAATATTATTTATGTCTAACAACCTAGCAAGCCAACTTTCGTTGCGAATTCTAGAGTTCTAAACAAGCATTAAACTCAGGTTCTTTCGTTCACAATTCTCCTAAGCCAAATTTCTTTGCGAATAGTCAAATTGCTCATCTAAGTTCTTTCTAGTTAATTAATCAACTTTCGTTGCAGAAATCAACCTAACATCAATAATCTAAGTGGCCAATTCAGATCAAGCATTAAGAACAACCCTAGATGAAGAACTAACAGATATGAATCCCTATAGATTGATCAACCTATAATTCCATGAAATCCCCTGTGAGAATCCCTAAACCTAACAGGTAAACTACTCAGACATGACAATCATAACAAAAGACATGATGAATAGAATACTGAATATCATAAAACAGAATAAGAAACAGGGGTTCGAAATCTTCTCTCTGTCGAGTATCTGATCAGCCCCTAAAACTCTCTGAATGTAAAATAAAGCGTAAGTAAAGCGTAGCCTAAACAATGGCTTAAAAAACCTAATATAATGATCTAATCACGGCTGGGGCTTCTTTGTAATTATGAGAAACTCCTAGGCTTTTGTGCAATTTCCAAACTCTTATTAAACCGCCGAGAATTGTCCATCTCGCGTCTATGTCGATCGATGCACAGTGTGTGTCGATCGACACAATCATCTGTAATCGGCAGTGAACTCTTCCTCTCGGCCAAATGCACCAAATAGCTCCAAAATGCGTCATAATGTCCAAATCTGCTCCAAACGTACCTAGACATGTAAACACACATAAAAGGACTCCAAAGGACTCTAAAAGACTCGATAAGAAGACATATACCATGGTTAAAAGTCCTAAAAACCATGATATATCAACTCCCCCACACTTAGCTTTTGCTTGCCCTCAAGCAAACAGAAAACCAAGATCAGGAGAAGAAGTTTGAAAACTTCAGAAACTCGTTTCATCGTAGAAGCACCACACTCAGATTCCCCTTAGTAAGCCACATGAAAATGAACCTGCAAACATCAAGACCAACATATACTTCCCCCACACTTAGCAACTATCATGAGTAAACTCCACAATCACATTCAGAGCATTCAAATCCACCATACTGACTTCTATAAGCTAATAAGTGCGGTCTCACCTATGGGGTATCGATCAAAGAGCACATGGATTCTTACTCTGTTAGCATCTGACCACTCAACTGTTGCTTATGGTCCCTTTCTTCTCTTTTCCCTTCCTTAGCATTGATTTTTCCACACTGGGTATCATTTTATTTTTTCTATCAGTGCTCTTCCCTTACTGGGGCATACTTTGGACATGTTTCCATGGATACACAGGAGGTAATAGGGGTCTCTACCACTCACGTGGCCACTTCGAAGCTACTAGTTTATCCTCAGTTTATCTCTTTTTCTTTCTTTTTTTACTTTCAAGGAAGGAGAGAAGGGAACCAAAATCAGACAGGTTTACAAGCTGTGCCAGAACCAACAGAGGAATCCGACTCGAAGTATACCAAGCCCATAGGAGAGAAAATTAAGTCAAGTTAAAGTTGAAGTCAAGTAATGGATTCTCTGAATACCTGAAGTGATATGGGTGTTCTCAATAGGCTGGTCTGTGTTGGGTTTTCTAATAGTCATAGATCATCTGCAAATCATCCAATGGTCACTTAAGTTCCTGCAAGTGTGGTAATCTCCTCAAAAAGTCTTTGTTTCCTACTCAATTTGACTCAATAAAACAAATTTTTGATTGACTCTAAGAAAACAAAAAGCGTTCGTCAGTAGCTACCTCCCCCACACTTGAGACACACTGTCCCCAGTGGTGTCAAGCTCAGGATCGGTGAGAAAAGAAAACGGAATGAAAACAAACCGAAAAAGGGTCAGAACACTTACATATCGTCGGCTTGTGTCGATCGATGCCACTAGGGTGTCAATCGATGCAAGGCGATTATGCCCACGGTTATGTAAATAACCGGTGTCCGAAGCGCAATTGAATCGGCAAACCTTAAATCACAACTGTGTCGACCGATGCACTATGTGTGTCGATCGATGCAGTGCGATTCTGCCTGTTTCTCACGCCTTTGAACACACAAAAATAGAAAATCAAAAACACCAAATCAAAACAAAAAATGAAAAGAAAAACGAACCTACTAGTGGGTTGCCTCCCACTCAGCGCTTGTTTAAAGTCAGTAGCTTGACTATGGAAAGGAGATCAGACTTATGGCGGTTTCAACAGAGACTTTGAGTGTCTCTATGAATGTCTCCTAATCCAAGGTGGCGTATAAGCTTCCGGATCATGAGATTTTCCAAGGAACGAAGGAGTAGAACCAGGGCGGGAGTGAAGCTTGGGTGGGATTATGCGTTTTCCTGCATTCAAAGCAATGCGGTTAGGAGGTTTAAGCTTAGATAATTCATGCCTTACCTTTGGTGGTAATGAGATGTCTGGAGCTTTCTGCTTATGAGCAGTTGCAGGCACTGAAGATGTTAGAGCAGGTTCAAGAGGAACCGCCATCTTCTTCTCTCCAATCGGACTCTCTGGTTCCACTACAACACTGAAGCTCTGTCCATCAATGGTGGATTTCTGCAGCTTATCCATCTTGAACCGTAATGGATCATCTCCCAGGTGGAGATCAATCAGTCCATGCCTCACATTAATCACAGCTCCAGCAGTAGCTAAGAAAGGTCTACCAAGTAGCAAAGGATCAGTTGGCTCAATGTTATACTTCAACACTACAAAGTCTGTTCAAATCAAGTAGTTTCCAACTCTGATAGGTATGTCCTCAAGAACTCCTTCTGGATACCTCTTTGATCGATCAGCTAGGATAAGAGAGATCCTAGTAGGCTGGAAATCCATCAGTCCCAATCTCTTAGCCACAGAGTATGGCATGAGATTCACACCAGATCCTAAGTCACACAGAGATTCCTTGAATTTGTCCTTAGAGATGGAACAGTCTAGCACAAAAGCTCTTGGATCTGGTATCTTCTCTGTAATCTGAATCAGCTTCTTTTCCATCACTTTCATGCAGTTAGCCACTTCTAGCTCCTGTTTAGACAGTTTAGGAGCCTTAGGATATGACACAGAGGGCTTATAGACTCGTTCTAGGACATTGTAGGTTTTTGGTCCCGTCTGCGATCTGTGTCGATCAATGCAAGAGATGTGTTGATCGACACAAGGCGATTATGTTAAAATTCATCAGACGTATCGGGGATGCATCGATCTTCATCGAGGGTGTGTCGATCGATGCTCGTCTCAGACAGACAATATTCATCCAGAAAATCCGAGATGATGCTCTCTTCTTCTCCTAGCAAATCAATCTCATCTCTTATGGTCACAGCATTGACGAATTTGTTCTGTTCAGCTTTCCCAGCTCCATTCTGCCTCTGCACAGCTCCAGCCGTCTGTTGAACTTGAACATCCAGCTTCTTCACATGAGTACTCAGAGACTCAAACTTCCCATTTATGTCCAACTACTTAGCATCAAGCTTATCATTGAAGTCCACTGTACTCTTCTTCTGTCTTTCCAGAAACTGCTCCATCATACTTATCAGCTTATCAGATTGCGTATTTTGAGGAGGAACAAGCTGATATGCCGAAGATTCATAATCTCTGGTGAATGAATAAGAACCATAGTCTCCGCAGAATGATTTATTATGCTGACTTTCCAAGATCCGTTCCAACATTTCTATCATCTTACGCGTTGTGTCGATCGATGCAAAGTAGTGTCGATCGATGCTAATCGCGAGTAAGTGTCGATCGATGCTAATCGCGAGCAAGCGTCGATCGATGCCCAGTGTCGATCGATGCCCAGGTGGTTTCGATCGACGCAAGGCGATTCTGGTCGTACCTAAAACGCAAAAAGAAAAGAATAATCAGTAACCAAAAAGAAAACGAAAACCTAGTCTAAACCCTAAGTTCAAATCTATCGAAGACTCAAAAGAGTCCCCGGCAACGGCGCCAAAAACTTGATACGATAAGAGTTTTAATCCCTAGATCTACACTGCAAGTGCACAGACGTGAACCAGTAGTATATAGGGTATCGAATCCACAGAGACTCTAGATTCTTGCGATAGATTATAGAACGTCGAATTAAGCTAGGTGAAACAGTAATGAAAGCAGTAAATCAGAACAGAAAAGTAAATCAAGTGGTTTCTAAGCAATCAGGAAAAACGTCAGGTCAAGGGAGTTCTCAGGAAATCAGGAACACATGCTAATCAATCAATCAGGATCTAATTAAGAACTGTTCTAGAACTAGAATCACAGAATTATAACAGACCAACTTTCGTTGCGAATATTATTTATGTCTAACAACCTAGCAAGCCAACTTTCGTTGCGAATCCTAGAGTTCTAAACAAGCATTAAACTCAGGTTCTTTCGTTCACAATTCTCCTAAGCCAAATTTCTTTGCGAATAGTCAAATTGCTCATCTAAGTTCTTTCTAGTTAATTAATCAACTTTCGTTGCAGAAATCAACCTAACATCAATAATCTAAGTGGCCAATTCAGATCAAGCATTAAGAACAACCCTAGATGAAGAACTAACAGATATGAATCCCTATAGATTGATCAACCTATAATTCCATGAAATCACCTGTGAGAATCCCTAAACCTAACAGGTAAACTACTCAGACATGACAATCATAACAAAAGACATGATGAATAGAATACTGAATATCATAAAACAGAATAAGAAACAGGGGTTCGAAATCTTCTCTCTGTCGAGTATCTGATCAGCCCCTAAAACTCTCTGAATGTAAAATAAAGCGTAAGTAAAGCGTAGCCTAAACAATGGCTTAAAAACCCTAATATAATGATCTAATCACGGTTGGGGCTTCTTTGTAATTATGAGAAACTTCTAGGCTTTTGTGCAATTTCCAAACTCTTATTAAACCGCCGAGAATTGTCCATCTCGCGTCTATGTCGATCGATGCACAGTGTGTGTCGATCCACACAATCATCTGTAATCGGCAGTGAACTCTTCCTCTCGGCCAAATGCACCAAATAGCTCCAAAATGAGCCATAATGTCCAAATTCGCTCCAAACGTACCTAGACCTGTAAACACACATAAAAGGACTCCAAAGGACTCTAAAAGACTCGATAAGAAGACATATACCATGGTTAAAAGTCCTAAAAACCATGATATATCAGATATGTAACTATTCAACTGCTGGAAGGCAACTTCGCATTTTGCGTCCCATTCAAACTTTTTGTTGGCGCGGAGCAGATTGTAGAAAGGGAGGCACTTGTCAGTTAACCGAGAAATAAATAGGTTCAGAGCCGCGACTCGGCCCATCAGTCATTGAACCTCCCGATTATTCTTAGGTGAAGGGAGCTCACTAATCGTTGCTAACTTTTTCGGGTTGGCTTCAATTCCTCTTCACGTGACAATGTAGCCGAGGAAGTCCCCTGATGTGACTGTGAACGCGCACTTGATCGGTTCAGCTTCATGCCGTACTTGTTCTAACTTTCGAAGCAAGTTTCTAAGTGATCCACGTTATCGTCGGCCGAAGCAGACTTGAAGAGCATGTCGTTTATGTAGACTTCCATTATTTTGCCGAGATGTTCAGCAAACATGCGGTTAACTAGTCTTTGGTATGTTGCTCCCACAATCTTGAGACCAAACGACACTACTTTGTAGCAATAAGTTCCTCGATCGATGAGGAACAAAGTGTTTTCTCTTTCGTTTGGATGCATCATGATCTGGTTGTACCCGGTGAAGGCATCTATGAATGAGAGCAGGTCGTGTCCGGCTGTTGCTTCGATGAGCCGGTCAATATGGGGCAAGGGGAAGCTGTACTTGGGGCATGCTTTGTTGAGGTCGGTGAAATCAACGCATACTCACTATTTTCCGATACGACCACGAATTTCGCTAGCAAGTCAGGATACTTGACTTATGTGATCGACCCTGCCTTTGAGAGTCTTTCTACTTTGTTGTTCACGACCTTTGCACATTCGGGGCCGAGCTATCTTCTCTTTTGCTTGACTGATTTGAAGATTGGATCGATGTGAAATTCGTGGCAGGCGATTGATGGATCGACGCCGGTCATGTCTTTGGGCGTCCAAGCGAAAGTTGTAGCGTTCTTTTTGAGGAAGTCGAAAAGATTTTCTCGTAGATATTCGCGAAGATTGGCACCTATTCCAACACAACGCTCGGGATCGTTGATATCGATGTTGACTTGAATAGCAGCGTCCTGTTGTGTGTCGGGTGGTGGCAACTTGATCTTTGGTTTAGTGACCAGGTAGGCATGCTGGGACTTGTGGCGATGTTTGTGCTCGACTCGGAAGCACGTCCTTGAAATTCCCTGGTCTCCTCGGAGAGTATATACGCCGAAGGGGGTCAGGAATTTTACGCATTGATGGTAAGTTGTGGAAACCGCCTTCATTGTATGTATCCATGGCGTCCCAAAGATCACGTTGTATATGGCAGTTCGATCTACGACCACGAATTTTATGATTTTGGTAACCCTACCGATGTAAAAGGGAATCTTGATCATTCCGAATGTTGTGATAGATTCTCCGGAGAAACCTGTTAGGGGCTTCGCGGATGGTTTTATCGAGTAATTGCTGAGCTCCATAAGTCGCAGTGTTTTCTTGAAAATCAGGTCCACCAAACTCCCAGTGTCGATTAGGATTTTTGAAACTTCACAGTCCCCTATCCGAAGTTCAACGACCAATGGGTCGTTGTGCTGTCTATTCAGGTCTTCCCCATCCTCTTCGGTGAAGATGATGTCATTTCCAATTTTGAGCTTGTCGCCACTACTTCTCTTCCACTGCTGCTGAGCTGTTTCTCGGCGCTCATATTCCTTAATCGATTGTACTGAATCATTGACGAGTGGGAGTCCTCCCATGATCATGTTAATGCGCCTTCTCAGCGGGGGCGTTCCCTCTTTATCCTGATCGTCGCGAGCTCGTTTTGGTGGTTGCATATTCGTATCAATCTGTTCTGTTTCCACCTCGAATGTGACCTGTTTTTTCTTTCCTTCTTGAACAAGCTTGAATCGTTCCCCTTCATTCTATGGTTGAGTTATTTGGTTGACGACCTTCGCGGGAGGTTGGTTACGAGTTGCCATCATCTTTTTACCATGTTTTTGGTAATCAGTGTAGAGTAGAGCTTGCAGGTTTCTGCATTTTGCTTTGTCATGCCCAGCTCGTTGGTGAAATTCACAGAAGAGCTTGCTCTTGTCGCTACCCTGAACATACTTGTTCTACGGTTTGCTTTGGTTATGATCTTGTTGATATCCTTGGTGAGGGAGATCTTGGCGATAGCCTTTGTGGGTTGATACTGGTGATAGCCTTGGATGGGTTAATCTTGCTGGTAGTCTTGCATTTGGTCGCTGGCGTAGTATGCCGACTTACCCTTTCTTTCGATGTCTTCTTCTTTCAGCCTTCTGTACTCTTGGACGTAATGCTGATGTGGTTCTTCCTGCTCGGCAGTTTTCTCCGATTTTTCGACTTTTCTTCTGAGCTTGAGATTTTTGGACCGAATTTATTTGCCAAGGTTTCCTTCTCTTCTTCCAAATCGATGAAGATAGTTGCTCGGTGAAGAGCGTCTTCAAACGCACTTGATTTGTTCTTCTATAGCTCTTCGTGAAGCTAGATTCATATCATAGATCATTCCGTAGCGCGGGTAAGCCTTCACTGTCAATGATTGATATCTTTGTCATCGACGTTCTTGAAACGAGTGATGTATGATCGCAAAGTTTATTTTTTTCATGATGGCCCAAATATCGGCGTTTGATGCCTCCTCTTGAATGTACATTGAATAGTGCTTGAGGAATGCTATTCACAGTTCTTGATATTCGTCGATAGAATTTGGTTCCAGACGAGAAAACCAGTCTAATGCTGCGCCGCCCAAATGTTCGACGAACAGTTGGGAATATCATGTGTCGCGCTCTTCGAGGTTGAATGTGTTCGGCCCATGGCGATATAGTTTGAAGTTAAGAATTGTCTCGGGTCTGAGTTGCCTTCGTACGTCATTAACTTGATCTTCGGATGCCGAACTTGAACGTTTGTGACACGATGTATGAAAGGTGTGTTTTGCGTTTCTTCGAGCATGAGATCAATTTCGGGAGCCAAGCTGATCGCTTGATGAACCTTTGTGGTAATGTTTCGCAGTTTTGCTTTCAGGTCTTCTATTTCGCTATCTCGGTGAGCGTATTTGCTGAGTTGCTCGGGGAACTGTCAGTGAGGGGTTGCGTGTTCGTTTTCATGTTCGACAACGATGTGGAATATAGAGGTATCATTCTGTTCTGTTTGGCGTTCGAAGTTGGTGATCCATCGAATAGAGCTCGCTGAAGGCGTGGTATGAAGTCAATCAACTGTAATGGAATCATATGATGTTCTGATGATTGGAGTTCGTTGATCTGTCTTTGACAGGCTGCCTGCGCGGTTACGAGTTGGTCGAACCGAGCGTTACTCCCTAGAGAGATCTCATCGACTTGAGTCATGAGAGCTTTGAGTAGGACAGACACGTTCTGCTCGTCAGATCGGTTGGTTGTGGTTTGCTGAGTCTACTTGGGGCGAGGAGCAGCTCGGTGTTCGTGGGTTGAATGATCGGGTATGCGACCTGGGAGATGCGATGAGCCTTGTCGGGTTGACCTTTCGCTTGCGAGGTTGATAGGTTCTAAGTTTTCCCTATTCTCTAACTGCAAGTGCACAGTTCAGTAGTCGTAGTATATAGGGTTATCGAATCCACAGGGACACTTGGTCTCAAGAGAATCAAACTATAGGAATAAATACTAGAAATAAGCAATGTGATTGAATTGAAAGCGGTGCGAGAAAGTAAATCAGTAGCAGAGATTAACGGTTGTGAAGCAAGTAATTAAAAGCGTCAAGCCTAGGGTATTCTCAGGAAATCAGACAAGCAGACAGTTCATTCAGCAAGGATCTAATTAAGAACGGTTCTAGAACTCAAAACACAGATATAGAATTAACCAAATTCCTTTGCGATAATTCTCTAAGTCTAAGTGCAGCAAACCAAACTTTCGTTTGCGAGAACTAACAGATTAAACTAGCAATAAGTCCAAGTTTGATATGTTCACAATTATCCTAAACCAAACTTCCGTTTGCGCAAATTTTAATTGCCCAATTTAATTAGTTCAGATTCCTAAACCCCACTTCCGTGACGTATTTAGCAACCTAAGATCTAGATTCTAATTGATCAGGTTAGAACTAGCTTTAAGCACAATTAAATTGAAGAACAGATATAGTTATGAATCCTTAACTGAATTTGAACAAGTCTAGCAAGTCATGAAATCCTATGTGAGAAACCCTAAACCTAACTATGGATCTACTCAGACATAGATAATGAAAACATAATCATAGAATGAATAAATTGCATAAAAGAATAAGAGTAAAAGGGGTTCGAAATCTTCTCCAAATACAGATGATGTAACAGGTTCAGATCAGCCCCAAAAAGCTCTAAAATCCTCTGCTCTTAATTATGAATTGCGTAATGTAAAAAGTATAAAGCGTCTCTAATAAAAACACTAAAAACTCTATTATATAGGCATAATCTCGGCCAAGGGCTTCTTTGTAAATATCAGGAACTTCTGGATCAAAGTGCAAATTCTTCACTCTTCTAAACCGCCGAGTTTTTGGACCATCTCGCTGGTGCATCGATCGATGCTAGAGTGCAACGATCGACACCTTCCTCTGTTTCGGACAGTGAACTCTATCTCTCGGCCAAACACTCCAAAAATCTCCAAAATGCTCCATTATCTCCAATTCAGCTCCCAACCTTACCTGTAAAAGACTCTAAACAAAGACAAAAGACACTAAAAACACACTTATATCATGGTCTAAAACTAGTAAAAACCATGATATATCAACTCCCCCACACTTAGCCTTTGCTTGCCCTCAAGCAAAACAGAGAACTAAAACATGGTGAAGAGGTTTGAAAACTCTTCAGAAACTCATTTCATCCTAGAAGCTACAATACTCAGATTCCCCTTAGTAAACCACTGAAAGAATCAATCACAGGATATCAAGACCAACATGTACTTCCCCCACACTTAGCAACTGTCCTAGGTAAACTCCACAATCACATTCAAGCATTCAAATTCTCCCTACTGACTTCTGCAAGTATTTAAGTGCGGTCTCACCTAAGGAGTATCGATCTAAAGGCACATGGATTCTTACCTTATCAGCTCTAGACCACCATACTATCTTTCTCTAGTCCCTTTCTTCTCTTTCCCTTCTTTAACAACTGATTTTTCCCCACTGGGTATCATTTTTTTTTTTTTTATCAGTGTTCTTCCCGTTATGGGGTATACTTTGGACACATTCCATGGATCACATGAGAGATAATAGTGTTTGCTACTATTCCCATGACCACTTCGGAGTTACTAACTCATCCTCAGTTTATATTTTTTTTTTTTTTACTTTATAGAAGGGGAGAAGGGGACTAAATAGGACAGGTTTACAGGCTGTGTCAGAACTAACAGGGAATCCGACATAAAGCATACCAAGCCCTTAGGTGAGAAATCTAAGTCAGTATTAAGGGTGAAGTCAGTAAAGGATCCTCTGATACCTGAAGTGATGTGGGTGTTCCCAGTAGGTTGATCTGTGATGGGGTTTTCTAATAGTCAAAGATAGATCCTGCAACTTCATCCCAATGGTTACTTAAGTTCCTGCAAGTCTTGTAAATCTTCTCAGAAAATCATAGTTTCTTACTTAAACAATTTTGACTCAATAAAACAAAATTTTTGAAAAACGGACTGACTCTTAAGAAAACAGAAAGATATAAGTCAGTAGCACCTCCCCCACACTTAAGACACACTGTCCCCAGTAGTGTCCAGCGAAGGATCGGTAAAAAGAAAATAAAAATTGAAAAGGTGAAATTATGTCTGTCGGGTTACCTCTGTCGCTAAGCATCGACTGTTGCACTAAGTGCATCGACCGTTACTTGGCGATTTTCGTGTATAGTCGATCGTTGCTCAGGACCGCAACGATCGCTGCAATGCGATTACTTTCGTGTTGTGACGATCGATGCTGAAATGCATCGATCGCTGCACTGCGATTTAACCGAGACCTGCAATCATAAACTCACCAGAAACAAAAACAAACGTAAAATCCTAACAAAAACACCAAAAATGAAAAAGAAAAACACTAGTACCTAATGGTGGGTTGCCTCCCACCCAGCGCTTGTTTAAGGTCAATAGCTTGACCGGACGGATGAGATCTTTCAAGTACCAGGAGGTCTTGACAAAGACTTTTTCTGTCTCTGTTCAAGTCTCCTCATCCAAGGTGGTGAGTAGGCTGTAGCGGAATGCTCATGGCCAAGAAAAGATGGAGTAAAATGCGCTCCAGGATCTATAATTGCAGTCTCATCCGGCTGCTCAAAATCTGCGTCCCTTATGGTGAATGTCTGCCCATCTATCAGTGGCCTTCGCAGCTTATCCATCTCATAGTGCAGTGGTTCATCTCCCAGGTGGAGGTCTATTAGACTCTGTCTAACATCAATCACAGCTCCTGCTGTAGCCAAGAATGGTCTCCCAAGCAATAAAGCTTCATCCGGATCACAATCATATTTTAGCACAAGGAAGTCCGTTGGAACTAAGTAGTTTCCAACTCTCACCGGAATGTCCATAAGAAGTCCTTCAGGAACTCGTATGGACTGATCAGCTAGGATAAGAGAAGTCCTAGTAGGAGTAAAATCAAACATTCCCAGCTTCTCTGCCACAGAGTAAGGCATTATGCTTCCAGCAGCTCCTAAATCACACAGAGAACGCCTAAAACTATCCTCAAAGATAGAACAATCTAGCACAAAGACTCCAGGATCAGATAACTTCTTTGGGACCTTGGTTAGCAGTACATCACTGATATGCTGAGGAACTATTATCACCCATTCTCTCAGCTCCTCATCTAAAGGCAACATCTTGTTCAAATATCTCTGAACACATGGGTGATAAGGTGGATCATCAGAAGGTGGAATTTCTTCCAAGTCTTCACCACTCTCTTCTAGCTTTTTCAGCTCTTCAATCTCTTGTTTAATCACTTCAGACACCTTGGGGTATTGCCTAATGGCTTGTGCATAAACATCTTCTTGAGTGATCTCAGATACATCAGGGAATAGGCGGGCTAGTTCTGCATCAATCTCACTTTCATCCCACGGGTCTTCTGCTCGTTCACGACCTGCATCGATCGATGCCAGCTGTGTGTCGATCGTTGCATCATTGCAGTTTCTACCCAAGAGTTTTTCACAGAAATCCGAAAATTCTGCCTCAGTCACCAACTCAGCTGTACTTAGCTCAAATTTCTCCCCTAGATAAGATCCATCATTAATGAGTACAGACCAGGCCTTAATATGAGTCTCTGCAACTCCTTTTCCCTTCAGTGAGCTGGACATCTGGTTCACCTGAGTGTCCAATTGCTTCATGTGAGTGCTCAGTGACTCAAACTTCCCATTGAGGTCTTGATAGACAGCGTCCAGCTTCTTATTGTTGTCCACAGAAAGCTTGGTTTGACTCTCCATCAGTTGTTCCATCATAGCCTCCATTTTGCTCTCATGGGCTGTAGGTGCAGGAGGAGTCTGATAGGATGTAGACCCATAGGTTCTCTGAGTACCTTGTCCATAGGTCTTCTGAAAACCACCATTATGTCCTCCATTTGAGAATCTGTTCCCCTGTTGATTGTTAAATCTATTACCTTGGAAACCAGAACCTCCTATGAAATTCACATCTTCTTCCTGAGTTTCCTCCTCAGCCTGAATCACCTCTACATCTTGGGCAAAGTGGACAGATTTCTTACTTATTAGGAGATTGTAGACTGTGTCCAATCTGGATCTTATATTAGCTATATCAGAATTCTCTACGGTTCCACCAGATCTCTTTCTCCTTTCATCCATTGTTTTGCAACTGTTGCTGCCAATCAGATTCTCTATCAACTGCTTAGCCTGTGTAGGAGTCCTGGTGTTGAAATTAGCATTACTGGAATTATCCAGCGCAGTCTGATAAGGAAGATCTATGCCTCTGAAGAAGATACCAATCAGCTGTACTTCTGTGAATCCATGGTGTGGACAGTCACGCTGATACTGCTTAAATCTCATCCAGGCAGTCTTCAAGGGCTCCACAGCTCCTTGGGAAAAGGTGAGTATGTCCTGTCTGGACTGATCCGAGCGTGCATCATCATAAAAGTGACGCAGGAACTCACTCTTTAAGGCTGTCCAAGTAGTATACTGACCAGGTGCCAGTTGTCTCAGCCATGCACTAGCGTCTCCAGCAAGACTGTGCGGAAATAGCTTAAGGAATAGATAGTCCGGGCATACTCCTTCATACTTCATGCCAGTGACTATGTCTTCATGTTGGAATTGTGTCCAGTAATCTCGGTACTGTCTCTAGAAAGTAAGAGTATGTCGAGATCAGACATAAGTCATATAATACTGGGGATCATGATGGCTTGCTAGAGTCCGCTCATGATCTATAAGTCTTGGACTTATTGCCTTTATTATATGATCCCATATGGGTCACACGCCTAAGCTAACAGGAAAATGTGTTGGAACGGCTTAGCAGAAGTACGACAAAAGTGCCAGGCATTTGTCGTATTAAGAGAGAAAGATTAATGGGTCTGATTAAATCCATGGGATTTAATCAGATTGGTGTTTTGGGCCCATAAGCCCAAAAGGGAAAGAGAAGGCTTTTAATGATCAAAAGCCAAATCTCTTTCTCCCCAACCCTACCCTAGCCGCGAATCCTCTCTCCCTCTGCGCCTCTCTCCTCGTGGTCTAGCAGCCATTCCTGTGATCGCGTGTGTGAACCTTTGGAGGATTCATCCCTCGGTGCATCTATCTGATCTCTGACCTGTTCTATTCCTTCCGCTGCAACAAACAGGTAAAAGGTGAGATCATCTAATGTTTCTAATCAAGAGAACCTAGATCTGTATGTTTAGGTTGAGATGAATCTGTGAATTACATCAGGATCAACCAAACGAATTCCTACAGTGGTATCAGAGCCATTGGTTCTTAGGATTTCTTGTTTTAGATTCATGTTTAGGTTGTTTATTCTGTTTAGAAGTGTTTTGAATCCATTACTGATAAGAAAAACACTTAAGAAACTGAATTAAATCCTGAACAAACATATGAATCGCAAAACCGAGCTATATGACTCGTGTTCTTGCGATCGGCCGGGTAGAAATCCGATCGGCTTGGCCGGTTGGATCGCACGTCCGAGAGAGAGGATCGCACGGCGATCGCGTACGGATCGAGCGGCCGAGTGGATCGCACGGCGATCGCGTCCCGGCTGTGCGTCGTCCCGATCGCGTCCCGGTCGCGTGCGTCGCGTCCCGATCGCTCGGCGATCGTGGAAGCGTCCGTCCGAGTGACCCGAGCTGTCCCGGCTGTTGCGTCCCGTCCGAAGCAGCGCATCGTCTCGATCTCGGATCGTTGGCGGCTTGCGGCTGGACGATGGTCGCGAAGCTAGGGCTGACGTGAAAGTCACGGTTCAGCAATTCGATCGGTTCGGTTCGTTTTGGCGGTTCGGTTCAAAACTTAATTAAAATTGAATCGTTCTGGTTTAATAAACAGATTTTAATAATTTTATTAAATCTGGTTAAACCGGGATAAGAAATCCAATGTCGAAAGAAATATTGGATTTAGTGCCTAAACCAGGAATTTCTAATTTGATTTGGTTGGACCAAATAAATTGAGAAATTCCGGTTTAGTAAATAACCGGTTGACAATTGTGGTCATCGTAGTAATTAAAACTTGGTTAGACCAGTTTTAATGAACCAGACCGGTTATGTCAATTAATTGGACAATTGGGTCATGTTTTGGACATGGACCAATTCTTGGGCCTCGGGCCAAGAAGTTAAAACAATTGGGCCAATTATTTGAGTCTTTCTTCAGATTAATTTAAAATCTATTTTATAAAATTATAAAGTCGTTTTTTAAATTAAAGTTTCCGAAATTTTGAAATTAGAAAGTTTCTTAAAATAGAAGTTTCTGGATTTGCGGGTTTTGGATTTTAAGAAATTTCTAAAGTTAGAAAGTTTCCTTTTTAGAAAGTTTCCAATTTTAGAAAGTTTCCAAAAATAGTAGGTTTCCATAAATAGAAAGTTTCCCGAAATAGTAATCTTCTATTTTGGGAATGAATTTTAATAAACCTACGAACCTCAAATAATATCAAGCGTTGGATGTCTTGTCCAGGCTATGTCAGCTGTCAAAGCCCATTCAATTGCATTCATGGCCTTACAGTGTGAGGATGTCTGTTTTTGCGTGGGTAAGACGGTTTGTGATTCATAAATGTCATTGGGAGTCCCAGACATTAATGATTACATGACTGTATAGTCTGGTTTTCTTGACTAGGCCATCGGGAGTCCCGGGCCTTGAGACATCAGAGTGGATTGGGCCTCGGGCCCAGATTCACAACCAAGAGTTATATCACGGATATAATTAGCCGACTTAGGGCTTACCGATATAAGCTAAGATTGGGTGACGGCCAGTGGCCCACTTTAATCTTAGTTATATGTGGATCTTGGAATCATTATATTCTATTGAGGGTAACTTATGTTATTGAATATAATGCGTGATTAATCATATTAAATTTAATACGAGATTAATCATATTGAACATATTAACTAAAATCCTTTTATCTTAATTTTCAGTTATGACTAGCACAAACAATCAAAACACTTTCTCGATCCGGTCTGTTCTTGAGAAGGACAAACTGAACGGATCAAATTTCTTGACTTGGTCGCGGAACCTGAGGCTAGTCCTCAGGCAGGAGAGAAAGGACTATGTCCTTGAGAGAGCTCTCCCCGTGAGGATCGGGTCCAATGCCTCCCATGCAGTGTATAATGCTTGGAATAAGCATTATAATGATGCGGTAGATGTGCGTGGTCTGATATTGGCTACTATGGACTCAGACTTGCGGGAGCAATATGAGAACATGGAATCGCCAATAGAGATGATCAGCAGCCTGAAATTGAAATTTCAGGAGCAGATACGAGTGGAGAGATACCAGTTGGTTAAGTCTCTCACTAGCTGCAAGCTACCAGATGATCATCCAGTAAGTCCTCATATCAGTAAAATGATAGGTTATATAGATAACCTGAGGAAACTGGATTATCCAGTTAGCCAAGAGTTGGCAACTGAGATCATTCTGCAGTCACTGCCGTCAAGCTATGATAAGTTCAGAAGGAACTATATCAAGAAAGGCTTAACGAAGACGCTGACTGAACTGCATGATATGCTCAAGACAGTTGAGCCAAACGTGAAGAGTACCCTGTACAATCTCATGAATGAGAAGGGTAGGCTTACTGCTGACAAGGGTGAAGACAAAGTTGTCCAGATTTTGAATCATGGCAAGCGTGTGTCTTCTGAGCCCGAGTCAGATACCTCTTGCGTTGGTAAGTGCTGCTACTGTAAGGAGACAGGGCATTGGAAGAGAAATTGCATTAAATTCATGGAAGATGATGAGGAGTTAAAGTCGATGTATGAGACTATTCCCTCAGGTATTCATGTTATTACTTCAAGTTCTACCTTAAAGGTATTGAATACTGGTTGTGGCACTGATATTTGTGATAATATGCAGAGCCTAAGCAACAGTAGAACGTTGAAGGAAGGGCAAGTAAAACTACATGTCTGGAAGGAGCTTGGGATGCTGCCTCAGTCGTAGGGTTTTCACTTATAGATCCCTTTTAGACTTGGTTTTGTATTAAGTAATTGCTACAATGTACCTGCTTTAAGCAGAATTGTCTTTCATTTTCTTGTAAGAATTTGAATGTTTTTCATTTTGATAAAAGACAAGTTTTGTTCTTTTGATCTTAATGAAATATTAATTGTAGCACCCTATTCATGGAATGGGTTTTATATTTTAAACCAAACTAAATGTAACATAAATACCGAATTGGTTTAAATCTAATGAATTAAACCTGATTTTTCTTGGCATAATAGTCTTGGTCACATAGAGTAAGTCGGATTCAGAAATCCCATAGTTATGGACTGTTGGGCTCATTTGATAAGATATCTTATGAGACTTGAATTCTGTTTACTGGACCAAAAGGAAAAGGGCCTATCTTAGCCGAGCTAGAGAAAGGCCCAAAGGCTTATTGGACCTGGAACATACTGATGTATGTGGCCCAATGAGCAGTAATGCCAGAGAAAATTTCATGTACTTCATTGTCTCTACTGATTACTTCAGTGAGTGTGACTGTGTTCATTTGATGAGACACAAGTCGGAATTCTTTGACATGGTCGAAAGAGTTCCAGAATGAAGTATAGGATCTGAGTGACAAAAGTATTAAGACTCTGGATTAAATCACGAGTGAGAATACTTAAGTCATTGATTGTGTGATCATCTTAATGAAGTGTGAAATCGTTTCACAGCTCATTTCTCCTGAAAACCTGAAGGTGTTTCTGTGAGAAAGAATCAGATCTTATTAGAAATGATTAAAGATGAGTCACACGAATCTTCCATGATATTATTAAAGAATAACGCTCTAAAATATCTAAGTTTACGCTGAAATAGTTCCACAAATATCAGATGAAAGACACCACGTTAATGTGGATTGAAATCGATCCAAATTTGTCTTTACTGAGTATTTGTAGTTGTGCTACTTCGCTGGTTGTCCTAGAGAAACTAAGACTTGTTATTTTTTACGTCCAATCTGTTTTCTAAGAAGGGAAGTTATTTTCCAAGAAGAACAGTGGGAGTAAAAGCATAACTCGAAGTTTTCTTAGGGAAACCAAGGCTCGGTACTTTTACGACCATTATGTTTTCTAAGAAGGAAAATTACTTTCCAAGAAGAACAGTGGGAGTAAAAAGTATTTTTACGACCATTCTGTTTTCTAAGAAGGGAAGTTACTTTCCAAGAAGAACAGTGGGAGTAAAAGTACAACTCGAAGAAATTCGAGAAATACAGGAGCCTGAAGTTCGCAGATATGAAAGAATCAGTCACTAATCCGAGAGTGAATTCTCGTCATTAGTTCAGCCTGATGATCATTGAATGTTCGCATGATCTGATGATCATTGAAAGCGACGAATCTGCGAAATTCAAAGAAGCGAAAGTGAGCCCGGACTCCGAAAAATTACATTTTATGTAAGTTAGCTTCATCGATCCATTCATGGATGGAAGCAAACATATCGGAGTTGGAATCTTCGTTCTGTTGAAGTAGTCAAGGTTTTGACTTGAACAGGAACGAAGCGGAACTGTGTGTTTACTAATAGATTAGTGGGAGCGATATTGCATTTCTCAAAGTGTATGTCGATGACATACTGATTCTCGGATATAACGTCCCAACGCTGTAGTCGGTAAAGGACTAGCTTGGGAGTTGGTTTAATGATTGACATGGGTAAAGCCACGTAGTTCTTGGATTTTGGATCTAAAGATAGAGATCCAAAAGAGCTGGTAGGACAAAGTCAGGATTCTTAAATTGACAAAGTCCTACACATTTTGAGCAATCCAAGAAGGGTTTTATGCCAATGTCACATGGCATTAAGTTAAGCAAGATACAGTATCCTACGATAACTGCTGAGCTTAAATGCATGGATAAGATTCCATATGCGTCGGCAATTGGATCTATCATGTATGCCATGAAACGTACTTGTTTGATGATGCTTTAATATTAAGCAAGACAAGTAAAGACCAGTCAAATCCAGCAAAGAAACACTGGATTGCCGTAAAGAATATCCTAAAGTATTTGAGGAATACTAAGGATAAATTCTAGAGTTACGGAGAAAGTGAGGTGCTACGAGTCGGTAGAGTTTGAAAGGCAAGTTTCCAATAGACAAAGATGATTTCCGATCACAGTCCGGTTATATCTTGTGTCTATCTGGCGGTGCAAGGCACTGTAGTTGACTCAATGACTTAAGCTGAACATTTCGCAGCTTGGGAAGTGGCGAAAGAGGTTGTTTGGAAAGAAGAGTTCGTCACTGAACTTGATGTGATTCCCAGCATAGATGAGACTAGCTGCACATCAGAGGTCCAAACACCTTGAGGATAGGTATAACCTATTCCGTAAGATAAATGACAGAGATGTTAAGTAGATCAGCAAGTTTCAACGAATGAGAACGTTGCTAATCTATTAACGAAGCCACTCCTTAGGCCTAAGCACGAGTCGCGGACTGTTGCTGTAGGATAAGTGAAATTAAGATGTAGTCTTAATTTCAGTGGGAGTTAGTAAAGGGCCTTATTTAGTTATCTGATATGTTCTTGTAAAACATTGTTTTATGTTTTAATGAAATTATTATTTCAAGATTATTTTAACTGTGATGAAATAATCGTTCCAAAATGATATGAACCATTTTATAGGTCATCGAAGTAAATGACTTGATCTTGAGTCATCGAAGTCATTTAGCTTGATCATGAGACCCTATATTTGATAGATGTTTTATATCATCCCGTCCCCAGTCGAAGGTTGTTGAAATTGGAACATCAACAACCGTGTGAGACTGGATTGGTACGTGACTTATGACAAAGTCTCAGTGTGTCATAGATGCGCGGCATCAAAGTCAGTACATAGGTGTATGTTGGGAACATACGACCGGACAAGACCCGCCTATAAGAACTCTTCAGGATATTTATATCTGTGTCATAAGAGATTCTTACTACGACTATAGAGTATAGTCCTTAGACCTGAGTTCACATGCATGTGACTGCACATGGACTGATGTACTTTGATCATTGTCTAACGCTATCGTTCTGTGATAGCTATAAGGACCTTGTTTGGGTGCATTATGAAATGAGTAGTTTACAGTGATGGAACAAGACGGAATTTGTCCCTCCAATATAAGTGGAGTGAATATCTCTAGGCCAATCGGAGATTTGAATACTGGAAAACGCATGGCCATGCTCAAACGGACTTTCCCGAGTCGTTTGGATTGTCAGTATCAAATCAGAGTCCGATGAACAAGATTAGGCTTTATAAGGATGAGACCAATCTTGCCTTATGACTAATCGAGATATTGAGACAAAAAGATTATGAATACTGAGATTCCAGTACAAGTGGGAGATTGTTGGAATTGTGTCCAGTAATCTCGGTACTGTCTCTAGAAAGTAAGAGTATGTCGAGATCAGACATAAGTCATATAATACTGGGGATCATGATGGCTTGCTAGAGTCCGCTCATGATCTATAAGTCTTGGACTTATTGCCTTTATTATATGATCCCATATGGGTCACACGCCTAAGCTAACAGGAAAATGTGTTGGAACGGCTTAGCAGAAGTACGACAAAAGTGCCAGGCATTTGTCGTATTAAGAGAGAAAGATTAATGGGTCTGATTAAATCCATGGGATTTAATCAGATTGGTGTTTTGGGCCCATAAGCCCAAAAGGGAAAGAGAAGGCTTTTAATGATCAAAAGCCAAATATCTTTCTCCCCAACCCTACCCTAGCCGCGAATCCTCTCTCCCTCTGCGCCTCTCTCCTCGTGGTCTAGCAGCCATTCCTGTGATCGCGTGTGTGAACCTTTGGAGGATTCATCCCTCGGTGCATCTATCTGATCTCTGACCTGTTCTATTCCTTCCGCTGCAACAAACAGGTAAAAGGTGAGATCATCTAATGTTTCTAATCAAGAGAACCTAGATCTGTATGTTTAGGTTGAGATGAATCTGTGAATTACATCAGGATCAACCAAACGAATTCCTACACTTCAAACTTGTCAATGTGATCCATAGGCTGCTCTGCTTGAAGACCATGAAAAGCAATCTGTCTCATCAGCTGGTAGTAGATGGTTTTTACCTCAAAATCATTCCTCTCAAAAGCAGGAAGCACTAGAGCTGCTCGGTTTGCATGAAACTCATCAGGTCTGTTGTAATCAGCTAGTGTCCTCTCATGAACCACCATCTCTCTACCTTGGGCCTGTCCTTGACCCTGGTTTCGGTTCAGCTCTTGTTGCTCAGGAGGATCAGGGATTACATTCCCTTCAGCATCAACCCGATGCCCAGCAGCATTGTACGGGTTGTCATCTTGGTCCCTCAGGGTACCTTCAGCATCTGGTATCAAGATCAAACGTTCTCGTACCATTCTCTCTCTCTTTTCTCTTCTGTTAGTCCTTTCTAGACGTCCAAGTTCTTCTAGTCTGAGATTAAGCAAGCTCGAGTTCGGATTACTTCGAGTTTTCTGCGTTGGCATAAACTGTCTGTAATCGTCCAGCAACGATCGATGCTATCAGTGCAACGATCGATTCAATCTCAATATCGCCTAGTGACGATCGACGCAAGGTATGCAACGATCGACGCAAGGCGAAATTCGTACCTGCGACAGAAAGAAACCGAGAAAAAAGAAAATCAGCAAAATCAAAAATAAAAACGAAAAAGAGCAAAAACAAAAAGAAAAATTTCTAGTAAAAACCCTAAGTTCGGTCCTATCGAAGACTCAAAGAGTCCCCGGCAACGGCGCCAAAAACTTGATAGGTTCTAAGTTTTCCCTATTCTCTAACTGCAAGTGCACAGTTCAGTAGTCGTAGTATATAGGGTTATCGAATCCACAGGGACACTTGGTCTCAAGAGAATCAAACTATAGGAATAAATACTAGAAATAAGCAATGTGATTGAATTGAAAGCGGTGCGAGAAAGTAAATCAGTAGCAGAGATTAACGGTTGTGAAGCAAGTAATTAAAAGCGTCAAGCCTAGGGTATTCTCAGGAAATCAGACAAGCAGACAGTTCATTCAGCAAGGATCTAATTAAGAACGGTTCTAGAACTCAAAACACAGATATAGAATTAACCAAATTCCTTTGCGATAATTCTCTAAGTCTAAGTGCAGCAAACCAAACTTTCGTTTGCGAGAACTAACAGATTAAACTAGCAATAAGTCCAAGTTTGATATGTTCACAATTATCCTAAACCAAACTTCCGTTTGCGCAAAGTTTAATTGCCCAATTTAATTAGTTCAGATTCCTAAACCCCACTTCCGTGACGTATTTAGCAACCTAAGATCTAGATTCTAATTGATCAGGTTAGAACTAGCTTTAAGCACAATTAAATTGAAGAACAGATATAGTTATGAATCCTTAACTGAATTTGAACAAGTCTAGCAAGTCATGAAATCCTATGTGAGAAACCCTAAACCTAACTATGGATCTACTCAGACATAGATAATGAAAACATAATCATAGAATGAATAAATTGCATAAAAGAATAAGAGTAAAAGGGGTTCGAAATCTTCTCCAAATACAGATGATGTAACAGGTTCAGATCAGCCCCAAAAAGCTCTAAAATCCTCTGCTCTTAATTATGAATTGCGTAATGTAAAAAGTATAAAGCGTCTCTAATAAAAACACTAAAAACTCTATTATATAGGCATAATCTCGGCCAAGGGCTTCTTTGTAAATATCAGGAACTTCTGGATCAAAGTGCAAATTCTTCACTCTTCTAAACCGCCGAGTTTTTGGCCCATCTCGCTGGTGCATCGATCGATGCTAGAGTGCAACGATCGACACCTTCCTCTGTTTCGGACAGTGAACTCTATCTCTCGGCCAAACACTCCAAAAATCTCCAAAATGCTCCATTATCTCCAATTCAGCTCCCAACCTGATTATACCTGTAAAAGACTCTAAACAAAGACAAAAGACACTAAAAACACACTTATATCATGGTCTAAAACTAGTAAAAACCATGATATATCAGAGGTCGTTCCCGAACCTGAGTTTTCAGAGAGTGTGATTACATCCTTGTTTGCTGGAGGTCCTATCATCGTCGAGCTTGCCTGGTAGTGAAGAAAAAACCTTAATCCCCACAGACGGCGCCAATTTTGATAACTAAGTTCGTCACAAAGGTTGAATGCTCGTCTTGCTAGGTTAGAGTGAATGTGCTTGGTGGAAAGCTATGGGTTAAGATTTATCTTTAGTAGAGAGCAGACTAAGGTCGGCAGAAGAACGGGATGGTGCAAGGTCATCAAGAGACGGGCTTTCTTATAGTTAGAAGTAAAGGAAATATGCAAGGTTGTCGAAGGACGAGCTTGATTATAGTTCGAGATGTACTTTAATTCTAGAGAGATAAAGTAATGAAGTGCACAAATCCCAAAAGGTTACTTTTGTACGGGCCGTTGACTCCTTGTCGAGCTTGTGTCGAATGGGCCGTACTTCAGGTGAAAAGTGGGCCAAGCCGACTATATTTTGTCTATTAGTTGAGCCGAGATGAGTAGGGATAGCGAGCTAAGCCGAGCTGAAAAAGATCTGTGTGAGTCGAGCCGAGCCAAACGTGGCAAGTGTGAGTTGATCCAAGCATGCTTTATGTGGAGTTGTTTTTGTTCATGGGCCAATTTTGTTTGTTGAGTCGATTAAAGTCCAAAAAACAGATATGGACCGGACTAAGTAGATAGATGCTAAATCCATGTATAATAGAAGTGCATGTACATGTAATAGTCTCTAACTAAAATATACTAGATTAAGACCAGTCATGTTATCTAAACCAAATGAAACTGTACCAAAACAATTGATTTGGAAAAAAGAACTGACCCAAAAACAAAATTGGCTAAAACTTTTAATTTATTTTCAATCTCATTCAAAATGTTAGTATTTAAAACAGCAAATGAACCGAAAACCTGCTGACCGAAAATAAAAGAACCGAAGCCATTGTATATGATTTTCTCATGATCTTTATACTTTATAAACAAAAAAGTATAGCTGAACCAAAAAGTCAGAAGCGGGATTTGATATAGTTCTTTATTAGCATATATGAAGATTTATAATGATTTCTATCACAACCGTCTTCGCCCGTAAACTCTCATTCGCTCACTTGAATTATGGGTATACTTTCATCAGATGATCCATTTGTTATTTTTGAGAAGTTTTTAAAAATTGTTTACTATCCTTATAATTATCACACGACTACTTCATGTGCTTTGTTTTGATTCGTTGGTAGGTTACATATCTTTTAACTATTCCAATTCAAACATATTTAATTTTATAGTTCTCTCTAGATAAGTGTCCGAATAGATAAATGCATTTTGGTAACATAGATATCCTATTTTTTTTTTAAATCTCTCCGCATGTATTACAAACCGGGATGTTATACAGTCACCCGCTCTCACATAGCGCAATGTTTTCGTTGCACATCATGATCGTTATCCTTAATTATGTGAGCCCTTATTGACTTCACACGCGTCTTCGGATTCGACTCTGATATACACTTATTAGCCCCGACCGCCTACGTCTATTGGCCCACATCCGCTCATTCGGCCAGTGGGCCCACCTTCATATGATGGTCAGATTGTTATTTTTGGGCGGTTTTGAAAACTTGTTTACTATCCATGCAATCACCACAAAACTGTTTTTCATGCTTTTTATCACTACACGTTTAATTTTGTAGCTAGCTCTGAAAAAATAATCGAAAAGGTAAAAAATATTTTAGTGACATAGATATCCAAATCAATTTTTAAAAATCTTTCCGGATATACCACAAATCAAAATGCTACAATTTTATTTTCAACGACTTTTTAGATGATTTTTGATGAGTTGAGAAAATTACTATGATTTTTGTAAAACACTCTAGAATTTCATCTAAAATATGTGATTTGATTTTTTTTTTTTACTTAAGAAACTGTACTAAAACACATTAAAATTAAAACAAATTTTCTAAAATTCACTACTAAAATATTTTTTTAAACGATATATTTTAATTTAAAACATATTTTAAAATCAAAAATTTAATAACACTAGATTTTAATATAAAAAACTTTTCAAATTCATGTTTGAAATTTGAATAACTCAAAAAAATTTCATTTTGAGTCCAAATCCCAAATTGAATACACTCCCCTAATTATTAGAAATGTGACAAATAAACTCGAAGATATTTAAACGAATCTGTAATTTCATAAACAAAAACAAAAGTAAATAGTTGACAAAAAGAGTAAATAATACAAAGCCCAAATTCATGTATTTTCTTACACAACTCTCGCATTTAGATTACAAATGGCACATCACACAAATTCCACAATAAACATTCCCAAACTCCAATAGAAGGGGGGGAAAACTAGTAAGAAAGATAAACAGTACACTGAAGAACAGTTTCAAGTCCATCAGTGAACTGATGCGGCTGCTGCTGTTGCGTCCCGCTAGATCCTGTAAACGTCTTCACAATGGCAAATCCTCTCGCGTTCACATACTTCCCAGTACCTCCCATAACTCCTAAATGCGATTCCGAAACGGCTGTTCTGTGAACACCAAAAAAGCTTATACTATCTTCATAACCGCCGCTCTCAAACATCGCAGTAAACGCCATCGTCTGGCTAGTTCCATCAATCGCACTCGCCACATAGTATCCCTGCGCTTTCCCGAGCAGACCAGACCCGAGTTCGTGCCCTTCAGTTAGCTCATCGTCAATCACTGTCATTGTCCCGAACATGAGCATCTGTAGAGCAGAACCGCTCGGGAGCTGACCACCGTTAGCAACTGGTAGACCGTTTAAAAGGTTGTTGTTTCCGTTATTTCCGTTGTTCTGGAGAATGTTAGCCGTGGTTCCTCCAAGTCCAACGAGAAGAGGGACGTTGTTGTTGTTGACGATTCCATTGTTGTTGTTGTTCGATGGAACTCCGTTAGTTATAGGAAGGTTTGCGCCATTGGGTTTAGCGAATGGGAGTTGGCCACTTAAAGCCGGGTTCGCAACCACTCCGGTTACGGCTCTAGCCGTGGGGTTTGAACCGCCAAGTATATCGTGCATAAAGAATACCAATGTGTGGTCAGGACCTACACCACCACCACCAAGAGCAGGACCGGCACCTGCACCACCACCAAGAGCTGGACCGGAACCTGCACCACCACCAAGAGCTTGACCGGAACCTGCACCACCACCAAGAGCTTGACCGGAACCTGCACCACCACCAAGAGCTGGACCGGCACCTGCACCACCACCAAGAGCTTGGCCGGCACCTACACCAGGACCCGTGGATGAACCACCAGCCGGGAAAGCACCAGAACCAGCAGCTGGTAAAGGACCGGGACCAGTGGCAGATAAGGAACCTGGACCACCACCGACCGGTAAAGGACCAGAAACAGAGCCAGCGATTGGTAGAGGACCAGAACCAGTAGTAGTTAATGGACCTGAACCACTTGATGATACTTGCCCTGTTCCTGCACCGAAACCAGTTCCTGTGGGACCTGAACCACTTGATGGTAATGATCCTGTTCCTGCACCAAAACCGGTTCCGGCAGAAACTGAGCCAGACGCTGGTAAAGGACCAGGAAAGGGACCTGAGCCAGTAGTAGAGGCCGAGCCAGGGGTGGTTGTGGCTGGGAATGTATCTTCTTCATCAAGAAGCCGAGCCGCAGCTGCAAAAGTAACGAAGAGAGCTATAACCAGGAAGGAGAGTATCTTTTGACCTGCCATTGAACAAGAAAGATGATCAAAGAAGCTAAGATTGTTGTTTGAATTAAATGATTGCGATGATAGAAGCAGAGTATATATATATATATACGAAGTAAAATTTGTTAATAGAAGATGGAGTGGATGAAATGGAGCAGGTGATACAGCTTTTTCCATTATCTGGTGGTTTGGTTTTGGAGAGGAAACATACAAAACCATTGAAAATCAGCTATAACTTCTCCACACGAACTGAATATTAATTCGTCAAATTTTACGATCTCGAATCCCGGTTAAGATAATGTGCTTAAACCGAAATCAATAAGAGAAACCGTAACCGAAACAGTCGTTCAGGAAAAGGCGTCAATTTTGCTTTGATTCTTTTACCAATTCCTAGGTGGATTTTTCGTCCTATTAAATTTTCTGAAGAGGATAAGAATTACATTAACTCTCATTAATGGATTGCTTTATTACATTCTCATTCTAGACAGTTGTCACTTCATGGATTACCTTTGACTGTCCTTCAGTTTATATGAATTTATTGACTAAAACTAAAAGTATAGTCCGTATTTACAGCAACAGTAATTTTATATTAATTTGGCTTAACTATTCTAATAACTTGGATTTTTTTAATTAAATAAGTAGATAAAACGCATATCTTGCCCGGATAATATTCACGGATAAAATTCACGTCTAGATATTGTATTGAAAAATTGTAGAAAATGATATTAGTATGGAAAATATTTGTTTAGTTGATACTATAATATTTGAATGAGTCTAAAAGCGTTTATACAGATAACTCTAAACATTATTTGGTTCTGTAGTTTTTTTTTGTTAGTAAACCATATGCAAGTAATTTATTTTAATCGATCAAACAAAGTGGTTTACTAATTATGACATATTTTTCAAGTTTGTATCTGCTAAGGTTATTTACTTATTTGTATAATTATGACATATTTTTCAAGTTACCATCAGTAAGCGAGCCGAGAAGAATTTAAAATAAGTTTTTCATCCTTGGGTAATTTATTCTCTTCATTTATTCATATCGTAACAATGAGAAGAAAGCACCACATAGTCCATAGAAACCACAAGACAGCAAAAAACACACTAAACCACCAAATCTTCTTTCATACTTTTAGTTGGGTGGAGGGAAGAAGATAGCATCAGAAGTCCTCTTAGAACGGAAAGCCTTCTCCACCTCCGGAGCAACCTTAAACGCCGCCTGCAAAACCTCCGGCGACAATGCCTTCCACACCGATGTTTTCCCGGCCAAATGAGTGAATATCGGACTGCAAAAACATTCAACAATCAATCATCCAAAAACAGGATAAAAGAAAAAGAAGAAAATCTTACTCAGGAGTAGTCACAATGGAGAACCAAGACAAGCCATCAGAATCAGCAATCTTGGAGACAACAAAGAACCTAGGAACAATAAACAAAGCTCCAGCTTTCACATGAGTCTCAAGAACTCTCTTCCCATCCGCACCAACGATCTGAACACGACCGCTACCACCAACAATGTATGTAACTTGAAGAGCAGAGTCACAAGAGAATCCAGGAGAACACATCGAGTGTCCATCAATCCTCACAAGATCAGCACCAAACCCAACTTCACCAACCAAAGGAAGATTCTTTGTGTTCAACACAACAACTCTTCCTCCATCCTTGATATCAACATCAAGAGGAGCCTCCAAGCAGTTCAACACAAACCCTTCTCTGTCACCTTTCCTTGGTGAAGGCATCTTCAAACTCGCATCAACCTTCACGATCCCGTTACCAGTCTGAGACCCGACGAGCTTCTTCACGGTGGTCTCATCGAGATCCCAGGCTCTGCCTACAAACTCGGTTGAGAAACCGGTGAAGATACCATTGGATCCGGTTAAGTAAAAGTCGGTGAATTGTCCTGCTTTGTGACCCTTGTGAGTCTCACCGAGGAAGAGAATGACTAGCTCAGTGTCTTCATTGTTGAACCACCATGTCACTACACCGAAAGGCAAAGCTATGGAATCTCCTTTCTTGATTTCAATCACTTTCTCCTCTTTCTCAGGGAGAACAATTCCAGCTGTTCCACATCCTGACAATTGTTACAAGAAACTTTCATTTAATATCAGATCATTCATGAAAATTTTCTAAATCATAACACACCAAAGAGAGTGAAATGATCAAAGGGAAGATCTTTAAAAAAACGGACCTTGAAGAACATAAGCGACTTTGGAGGAGTCAGAGTAACGAGGAAGAGCTAAGCCATGCTTTTCGAGAGCAAGCTTTGCAGCTCCAATGTTACCATCACGGAGCATCGGTAACTCTTGAGGGCACCATGCAAAGTATGAACCACCGTCTCCTCCGTACACTTTCTTTGGAAGCCTTGGTGAAAGATCCAACTCCATTGTTAAACGCTGAGTTAAAACGGTAAGAGAATCTATTATATAATGAGAGAAGATTGAGAAACTTTTGATGTGACAAGGATCGATGGAGAGAGCACGTATTTATATTGGGTTGAGTATACATTCGGTTACTAAATGAGAGATTCTTGGAAATATATATCTTTGACTATCGATAATTACTATGATCAACGTTTGGATAATACCATACTTAATTTATTTTTTTAATTCTTAATATGTCGGTACTATTTTCGTTGCAATTTATCTATATTATCTTAAACTATTAAAGATTTCATTATATATAATTCCACAACAAATCAAAATTTAAAGTATAATATCATATATATTTTTATAATAAAATATTTATATGATATTTTTTAGTAAAAGTAGCTATTGTAATGTTAATTATCAATAATATTTTCTACTCATATATACAGAGAGAGATCCTGTGATTTAATTTTGGAGTATTTGAACTTTTGATGTTTTTATAATCGGTATTCAAAGTAATATATTCAATAAATCCAATTTATATAAATAAAATTTGCATTAAGTATTTAATACATCATTTTTGAACGTTTTAGATTTTAACAAAGAATTAATAACTGAATTCATTTCCATTCATCATGATCTTGGTAAGTAATTTTCTTATATTACAGTTTATAGTATATTTTCCACATCATAGTAATCATTTCAGTATTTTTCTTTTATATTATCAAGGAATCATCGTGTTTTATTTGCTTTGATAATTAATTTTGTTGGTTTTCTGTTGATATTTTAGTTATAACAAGTGGATAATACTACGGTTATTACTATTTTTTGATTCTGTTACTAATGAAAGATATGCGGAAAATGTATTTGACTTCGGATTAAGACGATCGATCTCTTACGGTTCTTTTTTTTGTTAACGATCTTTTACTGTTTTTTTTTAACGTTGATATAGATTATTAGAACTATTATAAAAACAGTTTTACAGATAATACTACCTCCGTTCTACGAGAATCTATCCACGATTACGATCAACGGCTCCACCTGCTCCTGAAAACTTACTTATAAGCTTACCTCTATTAATCTTGTAAAACTTGCGCTTTCGGAGATTCGAATCCAGTACCTGCCAGTGTAGAGCTTTAACCACTTGACCAGTAACAATCTCTTACTGTTACTGCAGCATTTAGTTCATATTTATACGTTTTAGAATAAAATCGGTTGATGTGCTTACGTAACCGTACCGTTTTCTCCCAAACGACTTCTGCGATTTATTAAAAATTATCGTTTTTCGTCTGATATTGCTCAGGCCAACGTTGACTCCGACTTCGGTCGTCTACTCCTTTTTATAGTTTTAATTATTATCCATAACAAAAGCGACATGAGACGTTTGGAGTGCAATGATGAAGACAATCCAACCGGTGTTGATCGAGATGGTGTTGCGCGTTCTTGTAATCACCGGATTTTGGTCTCCGCTGTCACTATCTCCATCTCCGTCATTTGTGTTTCTCTTTGCCTTCATAAACATCATATTTGGGTGATGGATAATTCCGACGTTTCTGTCGATTATTTTTAGTTTCTCTACAATTTACCGTAATCATTGTAGGATTATAGTGTTTTTCCATGGTTCAATTCTTAGATTGCAACCTAACACATATTTAATCAAGGATCTAGGTTCTTGTAACTGAATCAATAACAACAAACCTGGACATTACCTTTGCAGCGGAATTGGTGATGTCGAGATCAACAGAACAGATGACTACCTGTTCCTCCTTGAGTATCCACACTCTTACAAGCCGGGGTGGCTGCTAGACCGGATGGATCAACAGAGAGTGAGAGAGATTCGAGAGAGAGGGAGGCCACGGCTGCACCTCTCAAAATCGCCAACATCAATTAGGGTTTCATAACCCATGTTGCAATTAATTAACTCACTAATGGGCCCAAGTTTAATTAATTAAACTAATGGTCCATTAGACTTTTGGGCCCAAGACACAAATCAGACAAAAGCCCATTTGTTGTCTGCCCAACTCTCTGTACAAATACAGTAAATGCCACTGCATCTTACCGTATTAATTCCATCTTAACTTTCCCGTTAGCTATGGTGTGTGACCCTTTGGGATCATACAATACTGGTAATAAGTCCTAAACTTATAGATCAAGAGCGGACTCTAGCAAGCCATCATGATCACCCAGTATTTATGACTTATGTCTGATCTCGACATTTATCATACTTTCTAGAGATAGTACAGTAGATTTCAGGACATTCCCAACAATCTCCCACTTGTACTGGAATCCTACATTCCCTAATCCTTTTGTCTCAATATCTCGATCTGGCATAAGGCAAGATGCGTGTCATCCTTATATAGCCAGACCATGTTCATCGGACCAGATTTGATACTGACAATGCAAACGACTTGGGCAAGTCCGTTTGGGAGTGGCCACTCTCTTACCAGCTATCAAGTCTCCGATTGGCCTAGAGATATTTCCTCCGTTATACGGCAGGGACAAATCCCATCTTGTTCCATCACTATGAACTACACAATTCATAATACACCCAACCAAGGTCCGTATAGCTCCCAGTTACGAAACAGCGTTAGACAATGATCAAAGTGCATCAATCCATGTGCAGCCACATGCATGCGAACTCAGGTCTAAGGACTATACTCTATAGTCGTATATGAGAACCTCTCATGACACAGATATTAATATCTTGTAGAGTTCTCATCAGCGGGCCATGTCCGGTCATATGCTCCCCTACATATACCTATGTGTCGACTTTGATGCCACGCATCTATGACCCCTCGAAACTTGGTCATAAGTCTCAACACAATCTAGTCTCAAGTGGTTGTTGGTGTTCCAATTTCAACAACCTTCGACTATGGACACTTTGATTTATGTCATTTCGTTAAATATGGGGTTTCAGGATCAAGTCTACTCATGTACTTCGATGGCCCATATATAATGACATGAATCATTTTGGAACGATTATTTATATCACAGTTAAAATAATCCAGAAATCATAGATTTCATAAACATAAAATATTATGTTTACATGAACCTTTCAAAACAACTAAGTAAAGCCCTTTACAAACTCCCACTGAAATTAAGACTACATCTTAATTTCACTTATCCTACAGCTACAGTCCGCGACTCGTGCTTAGGCATAAGGAGTGGCTTCGTTAATAGATTAGCAACGTTCTCATTCGATGAAACTTGCTTATCTACTTAACACCTCTGTCATTTATCTCACGGAATAGGTTATACCTACCCTCAAGGTGTTTGGACCTCTGATGTGCAGCTAGTCTCATCTATGCTGGGAATCACATCAAGTTCAGTGATGAACTCTTCTTTCCAAACAACCTCTTTCGCCGCTTCTCAAGCTGCGAAATATTCAGCTTAAGTCATGGAGTCAGCAACAGTGCCTTGCACCGCCATACAGACACAAGATATAGCCGGACTGTGACCAGGAATTATCTTTGTCTATTGGAAACTTGCCTTTCAGACTATATCGACTTGTAGCACCTCACTTTCTCCGTAAATCAAGAATTTATCCTTAGTATTCCTCAAATACTTTAGGATATTCTTTACGGCAATCCAGTGATTCTTTGCTGGATTTGACTGGTCTTTACTTGTCTTGCTTAACATTAAAGCACCATCAAAACAAGTACGTGTCATGACATACATGATAGGTCCAATTGCCGACGCATATGGAATCTCATCCATGCATTCAAGCTCAGCAGATATCGTAGGATACTGTTTCTTGGTTAATGAATTGCCATGTGACATTGGCATAAAACCCTTCTTGGATTGCTGATTACGTGTAGGACTTTGTCAATTTAAGAATCCTGACTTTGTCCTATCAGCTATTTTGGATCTCTATCTTTAGATCCAAAATCCAAGAACATACGTGGCTTTACCCATGTCAATCATAAAACCAACTCCCAAGCCAGTCCTTTACCGACTGCAGCATTGGGACGTTATTTTCGAGAATCAGTATGTCATCGACATACATTATGAGAAATGCAACATCGCTCCCACTTATCTATTAGTATACGCACAGTTCCACTTCGTTCCTGTTCAAGTCAAAACCTTGACTACTTCAACAGAACGAAGATTCCAACTCCGATATGTTTGCTTCCATCCATGAATGGATCAATGAAGCTAACTTACACATAGTGTAATTTTTCGGAGTCCTGGCTTACTCTCGCTTCTTTAAATTTCGCAGGTTGGTCGCTTTCAATGATCATCAGATCATGCGAACTTTCAATGATCATCAGGTTCAACTAATGACGAGAAATCACTCTCGGATTAGTGACTGATTCATTCATATCTGCGAACTTCAGGCTCCACAGGTGTAGATTCTACAGAAATCTGTAAATCCATCCGCTGCTCTCCCTCAACAGGTTGAGCAGCCACCTGTATTTCTCGAATTTCTTCGAGTTATACTTTTACTCCCACTGTTCTTCTTGGAAAGTAACTTCCCTTCTTAGAAAACAGAATGGACGTAAAAGGTAACAAGCCTTGGTTTCCCTAGGTCAACCAGCGAAGTAGCACAACTACAAATACTCAGTAAAAACGAATTTGGATCGATTCCATTCCACATTTATGTGGTGTCTTTCAACTGATATTGGTGGAACTATTTCAGCGTAAACTTAGATATTTCTAGAGCGTTATTCTTAAAGAATATCATGGAAGATTCGTGTGACTCATCTTTAATCATTTCTAATAAGATCTGATTCTTTCTCACAGAAACACTTCCAGGTTTTCAGGAGAAATGAGCTGTGCAACGACTTCACACTCATTCAGATGATCACACCATCAATGACTTAAGTATTCTCACTCGTGATCTAATCAAGAGTCTCAATACTTCTGTCACTCAGATTCTATACCTCATTCTGGAACTCTTTCGACCATGTCAAAGAATTCCGACTAGTGTCTCATCAAATGAACACAGTCATACTCACTGAAGTAATCAGTAGAGACAATGAAGTACAGGAAATTTTCTCTGGCATTACTGCTCATCGGACCACATACATGAGTATGTTCAATCTCCAATAAGCCTTTGGGCCTTTCTCTAGCTCGGCTAAGATGGGCCCTATGTCTTTTGGTCCAGTAAGCAGAATTCAAGTCTCATAAGGTTTCCAATCAAATGAGCCCAAAAGTCCATAACTATGGGGTTTCTGAATCCGACTTACTCTTTGTGACCAAAACATTTACGCCAAGAAAATCAGGTTTAATTCATCAGGTTTAAACCAATTCGGTATTTATGTTACATTTAGGAACTCTTTGGTTTAAGATATAAAACCCATTCCTTGAATAGGGTGCTACAATTAATATTTCATTAAGATCAAAAGAACAAAACTTGTCTTTTATCAAAATGAAAAACATTCAAATTCTTACAAGAAAATGAAAGACAACTCTGCTTAAAGCAGGTACATTGTAGCAATTACTTAATACAAAACCAAGCCTCAAAGGCATCTACAAGTGAAAACCCTACGGCTGAGGCAGCATCCATAGCTCCTTCCAGACACGCAGTTCCACTTGTCCTTCCTTCAACGTTCTACTGTTGCTCAGGCTCTGCATATTATAACAAATATCAGTGCCACAACCAATATCCAATACCTATAAGGTATAACTTGAAGTAATAACATGAATACCTGAGGAAGTAGTCTCATACATCGACTTTAACTCCTCATAATCTTCCATGAATTTAGTGCAATTTCTCTTCCAATGCCCAGTCTCTTTACAGTAGCAGCACTTACCAACGTAAGAGATATCTGACTCGGGCTCAGAAGACACACGCTTGCCATGATTCAAAATCTGGACAACTTTGTCTTTACCCTTGTCAGCACTAGGTTTTGTAAACCTACCCTTCTCATTCATGAGATTGTACAGGGTACTCTTCACGTTTGGCTCAACTGTCTTGAGCATATCATGCAGTTCAGTCAACGTCTTCGTTAAGCCTTTCTTGATATAGTTCCTTACGAACTTATCATAGCTTGACGGCAGTGACTGCAGAATAATCTCAGTTGCCAATTCCTGGCTAACTTGATAATCCAGTTTCCTCAGGTTATCAATGTAACCCATCATTTTACTGACATGAGGACTTACTGGATGATCATTTGGTAGCTTGCAGCTAGTGAGAGATTTAACCAACTGGTATCTCTCCACTCTTACCTGCTCCTGAAATCTCAATTTCAGGCTGCTGATCATCTCTATTGGCGACTCCATGTTCTCATATTGCTTCAGCAAATCTGAGTCCATGGTAGCCAATATCAGACCACGCACATCTACCGCATCATTATAATGCTTATTCCAAGCATCATATACTGCATGAGAGGCATTGGACCGATCCTCTCGGGGAGAGCTTTCTCAAGGACATAGTCCTTTCTCTCATGCCTGAGAACTGGTCTCAGGTTCCGCGACCAAGTCAAGAAATTTGATCCGTTCAGTTTGTCCATCTCAAGGACAGACCGGATCGAGAAAGTGTTTTGATTGTTTGTGCTCGTCATAGCTGAAATTTAGAGATAAATAGAGTTTTAGTTATTTAGTTCATAAAAGAGTAATCTTAATAACTTATAAGAAAACTCGCATTGCATTCAAAATTTCTTTGTTTAACCTCATAAGAATGCAATGATTCCGAGACCCATGTTCAGCTAAATCCAAAGTGGGCCACTGGCCGTCACCCGGAATTAGCTTTACTTGGTAAGCATACACACAGCTAGTTATATCTCATATAACTCTCGGTTGTGAATTGGGCCCAAGGCCCAATACACCAGATGTCTCAAGGCCCGGGACTCCCGATGGCCCAGTCAAGGAAACCAATCTCTTACAGCCAAATAATCACTAGAGTCTGGGACTCCCAATGAAATTAGTGACTATATACTACTTTACTTACGCGAAAACAGACACCTCACACTGTAAGCCATATCTATAATCGAATAAGCGTTAAGTAGCTGACAAGATTGGAAAGACATCCAAGCTTGATATTGGTTTTGAGGATTTTAAGTTTTATTTCCAAAAATAGAAGATTACTATTTTGGGAAACTTACTTATTTTAGAAACTTTCTAAATTTAGTAACATACTAAAAATAGAAATTTCTAATTTAATATTTTATAAATATTTTCGGGTTGGGTCACAAATTATAGGCCCAATTCTTGGCCCAAGACCATAGAATTCCAGTTGGCCCAATAATTTGACATAACCGAGTCGGTTTATTAATTCTGGTCCAAGACCAAATTAACTATCAAAACCATCGGTTATTTACTAAACCAGACCAGCTCTAAACTATTTGGTCCAACCAAATCAAACTTAGACCAGCCTTCGGTTTAGGTTAAAATTCAATTTTATGAATTTCAATCCGGTTTAACCAGAAATTAAACAATACCAATTGTATTAAATAATTTCCAGCAAACCGCGATTTGGGTTAACCGCTTGAACCACCAATTAAATTGAATCGGTTCAGTTAAGTCCAAAACCGGGAAGAAACACCTAGTGTTTTAGCCAATTTGACTTAACTTGCGGTTTAAGGTTTTAAACACACGATTAACCGCCAATTAAATGGACCGGTTAAATCGGTGTGGTTTGGGCAACGAACTGCGAAGCTCGGTTTAACCGATTGACTATTCGCGGGACGTAAAGTTTTAACGGGCCAAACGATCGACATGATCGATCCAAGATCGGATCATGGGCCCATGATCATGATCCGTAGCTCACGATCGTCCAACGATCGATCATTGCTCGGTCCATCACATGACCACGCTTGATCACACGGCCCGTGATCACTCGATCATCGATCACTCAGCCATCAGATCATGCATCGATCCGAGACATAATCGCATTGATCAAGCGATCGTCGATCATCCGAGATCAACGCACACCCGATCATCTAGGCATACGATCGATAACAATGATTGATCGATCCATGCATTAAGCGATCGAATGTCATGGTCCTTGATCCGAGACCTAGCAATCAATGGCCCATCATCTCTCGGCAAGCGATCGAAGGCCATCGATCACACGGCCTTTTGGATCCGTGAACCCTAGCATCCGATCGATCTAATACCCTCATGATCCGAGACCATACGGCATTAAACGATCGACCAAATATCACGATCCATGAATCATCACATGATCCAACTCTCGGCTTTAGCAACACACGGCTCATGATCGATTACATGATCACGCATGATCAGCTCATCCTCACACGGCCGATCACACAATCCAACCGAGACCATTAGAAAACCGATTAGGGTTCACCTTCTTGCCACACAAGCAATCATCGGCAATCATGTATCAAAAACGATCCTTGATCAAGTTGATACATCGACCCATGCCGAGACCTTATGCAAGCAAGGCGATTTAGGGTTCAATTTTTTAATCAATTCTTTATTCATTAAATTGATTCAAAAACTATTAAACAACCTATGATCAAAATTACAAGAAACTAATGACCTTAGCTCTGATACCACTGTAGGATTATAGTGTTTTTCCATGGTTCAATTCTTAGATTGCAACCTAACACATATTTAATCAAGGATCTAGGTTCTTGTAACTGAATCAATAACAACAAACCTGGACATTACCTTTGCAGCGGAATTGGTGATGTCGAGATCAACAGAACAGATGACTACCTATTCCTCCTTGAGTATCCACACTCTTACAAGCCGGGGTGGCTGCTAGACCGGATGGATCAACAGAGAGTGAGAGAGATTCGAGAGAGAGGGAGGCCACGGCTGCACCTCTCAAAATCGCCAACATCAATTAGGGTTTCATAACCCATGTTGCAATTAATTAACTCACTAATGGGCCCAAGTTTAATTAATTAAACTAATGGTCCATTAGACTTTTGGGCCCAAGACACAAATCAGACAAAAGCCCATTTGTTGTCTGCCCAACTCTCTGTACAAATACAGTAAATGCCACTGCATCTTACCGTATTAATTCCATCTTAACTTTCCCGTTAGCTATGGTGTGTGACCCTTTGGGATCATACAATACTGGTAATAAGTCCTAAACTTATAGATCAAGAGCGGACTCTAGCAAGCCATCATGATCACCCAGTATTTATGACTTATGTCTGATCTCGACATTTATCATACTTTCTAGAGATAGTACAGTAGATTTCAGGACATTCCCAACAATCATATGGTAATATTTGGAAGGTATCATCAAATTCTTTCCGATTTGTTAAAGAAACAACGGTCAGCCCGGAAACCGCCTTTGATTCAACATACAAAGGAAGATGAAATCATCCCGATCATATCACAAGTCTTGGATAATAATGGATGGACTGCAGACCATGTCTTTCCGCTACGTAACATGATCTCCATCTACACAATGAAGACATTATATAAACCACAATGGAAACTCATACACATAGAAGAAAGGCAACTAATTGACGGACAGAACGACACCCATTCAAAGGTAACATGGATATATATTTTCGAGCATGTTATCATTGGAATACAGAGTAACAATGGAAGCAAAACAAGAGTTGGGTCAAAATTCCTCAAACAGATCTTGATACTGAATAATTGGTATCAATGTATCTATTATTTAGAGTTACATTTCTACACATCGGGTTTCTAGATGCGTTTTGTAAAAATGAAGTTCAGCCAAAAGATGCTGCATACAAATCACATCAAAAAATTCAAATATGAAGTTGGAATATAACCGATATTATGATCGATTAGCGAGTAAGACTACTCTTTGGAAAGCATCGTCAAACTACCTATGCTGATATTTTTTCAATATACGGCTCATACATGTGTATGTAATAATTATGTATCCGAAATTCTGCAAATGTTTTTGATTGTTATTCCTTGTTATTTACCTTGTTTCGAATCTTATGTTTTATCTTTGATATTGTACTTAAACAATGTATCTTTATATAAGTAATACAGTTAGAATTTCGTCGGAAAAAAGAGAATAAAATCGGTTGAGAAATTGCAAAAGATTAAGGGTTTTGGGCATGTTTAAAGCAATCTGATAAGTATACAAATGGACATTTTTTAGTTGTTAATGGATTGCTGATCTGTTAGCATTTGGCCATTTAAAATCTGAATTTAACTAGTTTGTTTTTCGATTGAACATAATGCTAAAATTTTGGATCTATCCCGTGAGAAATGCATCGAGCAAGTGGTGCAGGGGATTTTTATTGCACCTGAAGCTCGTTGATCTGCTACGCCATCTGATAAGCATGGAAAACATGAAATCGATTTGAAGGCGGAGACAGATTCAGAGGAGTTATACGAGTCATCTTCTCCGCCAGTGGGTTTGAAGGTTCAGTATACAAACGATACATATCCCGTGTGAAACTTTTTGTCAATCGCTACAATAAGGTTCAGAAGAAGGATTTGAGATCCTCAGCAGTTCCATATTTTAAAGCTGCTGCAAGATCTTCCAAGAGGTTTCTAACTGTGCACATACTTATGATGAAGAAACGACCGAACTGTGATAAGAAGGAAACACAACAAGGTTTTGCGCAAACTTTCAAGAGCTATGGTATGTATTTCAAGTTCCCTTTAGAGACTGTAAATAGTTTAGTCAGTTTCGATAGGGTAAAGACACAGAAAGGAAACTTAAAACTCATCTCCTGGGTTTTGAGGTAAAATGGTATAAGCCTTTGAACTCTCAGAATCAACGTGTGCTGATAACAGTGTCTAGGACGGTGAACTTGGTGCATGGAGATGTGATACTAAGATTTTTGATAATCCTTTAAATGTGTATCAATCCATCAAGTATTTGTTGGAAAGCCTAGGATCTAAGGGTTAAGGTATTGAATCATGGATTTTGTTTTTACCTCAGAGATGGCAGCGGAATGAATGGTAATCGAGATCAGCAGCGACTCAAGTGCTTCGCCTCTACCAGATACACACGCACACAAAGCTGGAAAGCCGGGATGCTAGTGCCGGATCTTGGGAACACTGAGTTTAGGTGGCTCGGCTTTCTCTGCAATAGAAAACTGAACGGCTATGGTTCCAGGTCGACCATATAAGCCTTTATATAGTCCTGGAATGACTAAACCGAAATTAGATAAATTCCAATTTGTTTAAGTCATGAAATTGAAACGTCAGTTTCGAAACCCGATCTGTGTCGATCGACACACTTGTGTCGATCGACACACCACTATAAAACTCAATGTCAATGTGTATCCAATACACATCAACATGATCATTACCATAATGATCATTCCCATATTCATGCTTCCAGTTTGCTTAGGTGTGTGACCCTATAGGATCATATAATATTGGCAGTAAGTCCACAACTTACAGATTGCAAGAGGCTTCTAGAAAAGCATTGCAACCACCCAGTATTATACGAAATGTCTGATCTCGACACACAACTATCATCAGGAGTGAGTACAAGTGTGATTTCAGGACACTATCCCAACAATCTCCCACTTGTACTGGAATCATCAATTCTTATAATCCTGTTGTCTCTATATCTCGATTTGGCATAAGGCAAGATTAGTGTCATCCTTATTAAGCCAATATCGTGTTTATCGAACTCCTGATCTATACTGAACAAGACAAACAACTGAACTACAGTTCGTTTGAGTGCGGCCACACATTTTCTCAGTATTAAATCTTCGATAGGCCCTGAGATATTTATCTCCCGTAATACAGGAGGGGCAAATCCCATCTTGTTCCATCCCTGTTTCCATACACACTTCATGATACACCTAAGAAATGCCTTTATAGCCGCCAGTTACGGGTCGACGTTTGACAAGGTCAAAGTGTACCAATTCATATGCAAGAAAGCATGATGAACTCAGGTCTAAGGACTATACTCTATAGTTGTAATGAGAACCTCTCATGACACATATATAATTATCCTGGAGACTTCTCATTTGCGGGTCATGTCCGATCATATGTTCATCAACATATATCTATGTGACTGACTGTGATACTCATATCACTGACTCCATGAAACTTAGTCAACAGTCACCTCACAAGCTAGTCTCTCGCGGTTGTCAGTGTCCCACTTTGACAACCTCGACTAGGGACACATCATAATTTATGTCATCTTTAACTTATAGGGTTTCATGATCAAGTCTTCAACTTGATGACCTATAATATGGCATAAACTTATTTTGGGACCATTATTTAGATCACAATAAATAATGCTGAAATCAAATTTCATTGAACATAACCAAAAGTATGTTTACAAGAACATCTTAATATAACTAAAATAAAACCACAAGAACTCCCACTAGAATCATGATTACATCTTAAGATCTCTAATGCCCACAGCAGTAGTATGACTCTCATGCTTGGGCCTTGGGAGTGGCTTAGTCAGAGGATCAGCGACATTCTCGTCCGTCGAAACTCGGCTGATCTTCACTTCACCTCTATTGACGATATCACGAATCAGGTAATATCTCCTCTCTATGTGTTTGGACTTCTGGTGTGACCTGGGTTCTTTCGCCTGAGCAATGGCTCCATTGTTGTCACAAAACAAAGCCACTGGCTCCAAGATACTAGGAACCACACCAAGTTCAGTCATGAACTTCTTGATCCAAACAGCTTCCTTTGCTGCTTCTGAAGCAGCAACATATTCAGCTTCCGTCGTGGAATCAGCTACAGTATTCTGCTTAGAGCTCTTCCAGCTCACTGCACCGCCATTTAGACAGAAGACGTATCCAGACTGTGATCGGAAATCGTCTATGTCCGTCTGAAAACTCGCATCAGTGAATCCATTCACCACAAGCTCTTCACTTCCTCCATATACCAAGAACTTATCCTTGGTATTTCTCAAATATTTGAGAATATTCTTGACAGCTGTCCAGTGATCTTCACCTGGATCAGATTGGTATCTGCTCGTCATGCTTAACGCGTAAGCTACATCTGGACGAGTGCAGAGCATGGCATACATGATAGATCCTATTGCAGAAGCATAAGGAATCTTATCCATGCGTTCTCGCTCAGCATGTGTCGCCGGACACTGCTTCTTGCTGAGACTAATGCCATGGGACATCGGTATGAAGCCCTTCTTGGAATCATGCATCTTGAATATGTGCAACACCTTATCAATATAAGTGTCCTGGCACAATCCAATCAGCATGTTCGCTCTATCTCTGTAGATTCTGATTCCAAGGATGTACGCGGCTTCTCCCATGTCTTTCATGGAAAAACAACTTCCGTCCCAAGTCTTAATAGACTGAAGCAACAGAACGTCATTACCGAGAATAAGTATGTCATCGACATACAGTACGAGAAACGCAATTCCGCTCCCACTAGTCTTCTTGTATACACATGGTTCTTCTTCGTTCTTGATGAAACCAAATTGTTTTACAGCTTCATCAAAACGAAGATTCCAACTCCGTGATGCTTGCTTCAACCCATAAATGTATTTATGAAGCTTGCATACCTTCCCAGCATTCTTAGGATCTACAAAACCCTCAGGCTGTGTCATATACACATCCTCTTCCAGAATTCCATTCAAGAAGGCGGTTTTGACATCCATCTGCCAAATCTCATAATCATAATAAGCAGCAGTTGCTAGAAGAATCCGAATGGATTTAAGCATAGCGACTAGGGAATAGGTTTCATCATAGTCAACACCATGAATCTGTTTGAAACCTTTAGCCACCAACCTAGCTTTATAAATTTGGACATTACCATCCACGTCAATCTTCTTCTTGAAGATCCATTTACACTCAATGGCTTTTGCACCATTAGGTAAATTGACCAAGGACCATACTTGGTTTTCTGACATGGATCCCATTTCGGATTTAGAGGCTCCAAGCCACTTTTCGGAATCCGAGCCCATCATTGCTTCCGCGAAGGTCGCCGGTTCGTCACTTTCAATGATCATCGGATCATTGCAATTGGTCACGAGAAATCCATAATATCTCTCGGGTTCGTGACGGATCCTTCTGGATCTGCGAACTTCAGGCTCCACAGGTGTGGGCTCCACAGAACTTTGTGGATCCAACTGCTGCTCTTCCTCAGTAGGTTGAGCAGTCTCCTGTGCATCTTGAATTTCTTCGAGATGTACTTTACTCCCATTGTTCTTCTTAGAAAGAAATTCCCTCTCAAGAAAAGAACAGTCTCGAGCAACAAAGACTTTGTTCTCAGATCGGTTGTAAAAGTAGTATGCCTTGGTTTCCCTAGGATAACCAACGAAGTAGCATTTATCTGATTTGGGTGCGAGCTTGTCAGAGATTAAACGTTTGACATAAGCCTCACAACCCCAAATCTTCATGAAAGACAGACTTGGAATATTCCCAGTCCACAATTCATATGGTGTCTTTTCCACTGATTTAGATGGCACCCTATTTAGTGTAAACGCAGACGTTTCTAGAGCGTATCCCCAAAAGGATAATGGAAGATCTGAATAACTCATCATAGACCGAACCATATCCAATAAAGTTCGATTCCTCCTCTCTGACACTCCATTCCATTGGGATGTTCCAGGAGGAGTGAGTTGTGAAACAATTCCACACTCGCTCAGATAGTCACTGAACTCTTGACTCAAGTATTCTCCTCCGCGATCCGACCGCAAAACTTTAATACTTTTGCCAAGTTGGTTTTGTACTTCACTCTTGAACTCCTTGAATCTATCAAAGGATTCTGACTTATGTCTCATCAAATAAACATAGCCATACCTACTGAAGTCATCAGTAAAGATAATGAAGTACTTGTAATTTCCTCTGGCAACAGTGCTCATTGGCCCACATACATCAGTATGAATAAAGCCCAATAAATCACTGGCCCTTTCAGTCGGTTTGTTGAAAGGGGCCCTAGCCATTTTTCCCATCAAGCAAGATTCGCATTTCTCACATGATTCAAAATCAAATGAGCCCAGAAGCCCATTTCGATGGAGCCTCTGAATGCGTTTCTCATTGATGTGGCCCAAACGACAATGCCATAAGAAAGTCGGGTTTTCGTCATTTGACTTAAACCGCTTTGTATTTATGTTAAAGACAGGCATTTCTTGGTTTAAGACATATAACCCATTATCTAATGGGGCGCTACCATAAAATGTACCATCACGATGAAAAGAACAAACTTTATTCTTAATAGCAAAATCAAAATCTTCCAAATCCAAGACGGAAACTGAAATTATGTTTCTGCTAATCGCAGGTACAAAGTAGCAATTATTCAATTATAAAACCATGCCATAAGGTAAAGACAAATCATAAGTTCCTACGGCCAGTGCAGCAACCTTAGCTCCATTCCCGACCCGTAGCTCAACTTGTCCTTTCTTCAGCGTTCTACTGTTTCTTAGTGCCTGCATATTAGTACAAATATGAGCACCGCAGCCGGTATCTAATACCCACGAAGTAGAACTAGAAGTCATAACGTTAAGTTCGATAACATAAATACATGAATCAGACGCAACATACGTCTTCTTCAGCTTCTTGTAATCTCCCATGAATTTCTTGCAGTCTCTCTTCCAATGCCCTAGCTGCTTGCAGTAGTTGCATTTGTCCTCAGGAGAAGGCCCGGATTTGGGCTTGGGCTTGGGCTTGTCTTGACTCTCAGCCTGGACAGCTTTAGCCTTTCCCTTATCCTTACTAGGTTTCTTAAACCTTTTACCCCCTTGTACCATCAGTACATTAGGAGTTGCCTTCTTGAGATTCGGCTCTGCTGTCTTAAGCATGCCGTGCAACTCAGTCAATGTCTTAATCATGTTTTGCATATTGTAGTTCATGATGAACTGATCAAAACACGACGGCAAAGACTGCAGAATCATGTCAGTGGCTAGCTCCTGGCTAATGGCACAGTCCAGTTTCCCCAGGTTATCAATGTAACCCATCATTTTAAGGACATGAGGACTTACTGGACTGTCCTTAGCCAGCTTGCAATCCATGAGAGATTTAACCGCCTGGTATCTCTCTGTGCGAGCTTGCTCCTGAAACAATGCTTTCAGGCTGTTAATCATCTCAATCGGTGACAATACGTTCTCATATTGCTTCTGCAGCTCAGAGTTCATAGTTACCAGCATTAGACAATTAACGTCTTTGACATCAGCTGAATGCTTATCCCAAGCATTCTTATCTGCCTGCGTGGCATTGGAATGTGGCCTCTCGGGGAGAACTCTTGTAAGTACATATTCCTTGTTCTCCTGCCTGAGAACTATTCTCAGGTTCCGATACCATTCCAAGAAATTTGATCCATTAAGCTTGTCCTTCTCAAGGACGGATCTTAGCGAGAAAGTGTTGATGTGAGTTGGGACATACATAGCTGTAATTAAAAGAGATAGAGGGTTTAGTTATGATGTTCAAGGAAATGAGAATTCTTATCTAATAAGAAAACTCGCATTGTATTCAAAACTATGTTTCCTCAGATGAATACAATGAACCAAGATCCTTATTTCACCAAAATTTGAGTGGGCGACTCGCCATCACCCGAAATTTAGTTATCTAGGTAAACAAATCATTGTTAATTGTACCCAAGACAAGTCTCGGTCGCAGATAATACAATCCATGTCTTACCCACTCTGATGTCTCTGGGCCCAGAACTTCTGATAGCCCAGTCAAGTAAACCAATCTCTTCAGTCTTGTGATCATTGACAGTCGCACTGCAAGTCTATCAATGATCACCTGCCTTACTCATGTAGTTGTGGATACCAAGGACTCCAAGACTATCCAACAACGAAACGAGTATTGACAGTAGAAAAGATCGGGCAAGACATCAAGGTCACTTGATATTTTAGTCGAGGAAAAGGACTATTTAATCTTGATGCATATCCAATATGCATCCAAGAAGTTTTTAAGTTAATTAAAACATCTAGATTCATTAAGTTTGAGTTAATATAGGAGCAAGGAATTAGATTTGATTTGGTATTCGCAGTTTGAGGTCCAACCATCAAATCTGCGAGTGGTGTGTCGATCGACACATTCTTGTATCGGTCGACGCAACCTTTCCAAAACCAAATTGGATTTGATAACCGGTAAATCTAATTTAACCGAAATCAAACAATTAAACCGGTTCTAAAATAATTGAGATAACCAGTCCAATCTAATTGAAGCGGTTCATCCAATTAACCGATTTAACCGACATAACCATGCGAGATAACCGGTTCAATCCAATTGAACCGATCTATCCTTTCGCACAGCCTGTGTCGACCGACACAACCCAGTGTGTCGATCGACACAGTAGGGCAACAGAAACTCGATCTCAAAGATCAAAACCCTAAAATTTTATACGCGTTTTCGCGGTGTGTCGACCGACACAAGATTAGTGTCAATCGACACTATGCGAAAACACCCGATCATCGTTTTCAGCAGAAAATTAATCCGAGATTATTTTGTTCAAAACATGATCTAACAGGCATAAATCTAATCAAATACATCATTATTCGAATTACATGCCTTTGATTCAATGGATTAAACCCTAATAGCTCTGATACCACTGTTGGAAAGCCTAGGATGTAAGGGTTAAGGTATTGAATCATGGATCTCGTTTTTACCTCAGAGATGGCAGCCGAATGAATGGTAATCGAGATCAGCATCGACTCAAGTGCTTCGCCTCTACCAGATACACACGCACACAAAGCTGGAAAGCCGGGATGCTAGTGCCGGATCTTGGGAACACTGAGTTTAGGTGGCTCGGCTTTCTCTGCAATAGAAAACTGAACGGCTAGGGTTACATGTCGACCATATAAGCCTTTATATAGTCCTGGAATGACTAAACCGAAATTAGATAAATTCCAATTCGTTTAAGTCATGAAATCGAAACGTCAGTTTCGAAACCCGATCTGTGTCGATCGACACACTTGTTGTGTCGATCGACACACCACTATAAAACTCAATGTCAATGTGTATCCAATACACATCAACATGATCATTACCATAATGATCATTCTCATATTCATGCTTCCAGTTTGCTTAGGTGTGTGACCTTATAGGATCATATAATATTGGCAGTAAGTCCACAACTTACAGATTGCAAGAGGCTTCTAGCAAAGCATTGCAACCACCCAGTATTATACGAAATGTCTGATCTCGACACACAACTATCATCAGGAGTGAGTACAAGTGTGATTTGAGGACACCATCCCAACAGTATTTATCGAGTAGTATGAGATATCGAATCCAAATCAGGATATGAGTAATCACAGAGAATGCACTAAACCTATCAAGTCAAGCAAATCAAAATCAATAAGTGATTCTAAAGTTCTAGGTGAAATTCAAACAAGAAGACAAGTAAACAGACAATAAACAAACAAGTAAACATATAAGAAAGCAGTCAAATGACTAAAACACTCAAATTCAATACTAAAAATCAGGCCAACAAGTTATAAGTCAATGACTAGAGTGATCTAAAGCTAATCAAAAATTGTCAAACAACATCAAAGAAGTTAATCCTTAAGCAAAGAACACATTGTATCAATTAATCCAATCTATTGGCACTACTTTAGACAATCGTTCTCATGAGATAAACATGTAAATTCCTATAAAGATTCAAACTAGCATTTCATCAAACACTTGATGTGCAACAAATTGCCTATGATCTAAATCAACTTAATCAAGGTTAATATAGCCTTAAGCACATCTAAATAGGTAGGATTAATGATAATCTAGCTATAAGCATTCATGAATCACCATAAATCACCCTAATTTACCTAACATATTGTTGGAATTGTGTCCAGTAATCTCGGTACTGTCTCTAGAAAGTAAGAGTATGTCAATGATCAGACATAAGTCATATAATACTGGGGGTCATGATGGCTTGCTAGAGTCCGCTCATGATCTATAAGTCTTGGACTTATTGCCTTTATTATATGATCCCATATGGGTCACACGCCTAAGCTAACAGGAAAATGTGTAGGAACGGTTTAGCAGAAGTACAGTAAAAGTGCTAGGCATTTACTGTACTTAGAGAGAATAAAAGGTTTAGCCACTGTGCATCGATCGATGCATAAGGTGCAACGATCGATGCAGTGCGCAAACACCGACGAGTTAATTGGTATTTGGGCCAAATGGCCCAAACGGAACAGGACGAGTTTTGTGTCATAAAACTCGAGTTTCAGACTGATTAACCCTAATACTTGAGCCGTAAACTCTCTCTCTCTGCGCCGAGTTCCCCTTGTGGTCTAGCAGCTGTTTTCCTGTGAAAGCGTGTGTGAACCTTTGGAGGATTCATCCCTCGGTGTTTCTCTGATCTCGGACATACCATCCATTTCCGCTGCAATAACAGGTATAAGGTGAGATCATCATTTGTTTCTATTCTGAGAAGAACCTAGATCGCATGTTTAGGATAATCTGAATCTGGAATTGAACCAGGATTGATCTAAACGTTCCAACAGTGGTATCAGAGCTTTTGGTTCTGTGTTTTTCTTGTTTAGATTCATGTTTAGGACTGTTTTCTTGTTTAAAAGTGTTTTGAATCAACTACTGATAAGATAAATCACTTAAGAAACAAGAATTGAATCCTGAACAAACTGTTTAAAAATCGCATGACCAAACTATATTGATTTGGTATGTGATCTAAACTGATTTTGCATCGACTGAGATCGCATTGCATCGATCGATGCAATGCAAGGATCGATCGTTGCAGTCGCGAGAGATTGACCGCGATCGCATGGATCGTTCAAACGATCGCATGGATCTCGCGAGAATCTCTCGGCCAAACCTGATAACCGTTCGTGCACGCGTGAGAGCATCGATCGATGCAGGATCGATGAACGATCGTTGCAGGATCGATGCTGTGAGCATCGATCAATGCGGTTAGGGTTTTGGCTTGGTTTAATTTAATTAAAATTAAACGTCTCGGTTTAATAAACAGATTTGATAATTTTATCATGTCTGGTTAAACCGGGATAAGAAATCCAATGTCGAAAGAATTATTGGATTTAGTGCCTAAACCAGGAATTTCTAATTTGATTTGGTTGGACCAAATAAATTGAGAAAATCCGGTTTAGTAAATAACCGGTTGACAATTGTGGTCATCGTAGTAATTAAAACTTGGTTAGACCAGTTTTAATGAACCAGACCGGTTATGTCAAATAATTGGACAATTGGGTCATGTCTTGGACATGGACAAATTCTTGGGCCTCGGGCCAAGAAGTTAAAACAATTGGGCCAATTATTTGAGTCTTTCTTCAGATCAATTTAAAATTTATTTTATAAAATTATAAAGTCGATTTTAAATTAAAGTTTCCGAAATTTTTGAAATTAGAAAGTTTCTTTAAATAGAAGTTTCTGAATTTGCGGGTTTTGGATTTTAAGAAATTTCTAAAGTTAGAAAGTTTCCAATTTTAGAAAGTTTCCGAAAATAGTAGGTTTCCAAAATAGAAAGTTTCCCGAAATAGTAATCTTCTATTTTGGGAATGAAATTTTAATAAACCTACGAACCTCAAATAATATCAAGCGTTGGATGTCTTGTCCAGGCTATGTCAGCTGTTAAAGCCCATTCAATTGTATTCATGGCCTTACAGTGTGAGGGTGTCTGCTTTTGCGTGGGTAAGGCGGTTTGTGATTCATAAATGTCATTGGGAGTCCCAGACATTAATGACTACATGACTGTATAGTCTGGTTTTCTTGACTAGGCCATCGGGAGTCCCGGGCCTTGAGACATCAGAGTGAATTGGGCCTCGGGTCCAGATTCACAACCAAGAGTTATGTCACGGATATAATTAGCCGATATAGGGCTTACCGATATAAGCTAAGGTTGGGTGACGGCCAGTGGCCCACTTTAATCTTAGTTATATGTGGATCTTGGAATCATTATATTCTATTGAGGGTAACTGATGTTATTGAATATAATGCATGATTAATCATATTATATTTTAATACGAGATTAATCATTTTGAACATTTAACTAATAACCTTTTTATTTATATATTTCAGATATGACTACTACAAGCACACAAAACACATTCTCGATCCGGTCTGTTCTCGAGAAGGAGAAGCTGACTGGAACGAACTTCCTGACGTGGTCAAGGAACTTGAGGCTGGTCCTCAAGCAGGAGAAGAAGGACTATGTCCTTCGTGATCCCCTCCCCGAGAGGCCTCTTGCCAATGCCGCCAGGACTCTGCACAATGCTTGGGAAAAGCATTCGTCAGATGAAAATGATGTCTATTGCCTGATGTTGGTGACAATGACTCCTGAGCTGCAAAAACAGTTCGAAAGTGTATTGTCTCCCATCGAGATAATGGCAAGCATGAAATCGCTTTTTCAGGAGCAGGCTAGGACTGAGAGGTTTCAAACAGTTAAGAACCTCTTGGACTGCAAGTTGGCTGCGAATGCGGCAGTGAGTCCTCATGTCTTGAAGATGATGGGTTATCTCGATCATCTTCAGAAACTCGACTGCCCAATCAGCCAGGAACTTGCCTGCGACATCATTCTGCAGTCTTTACCTGCAAGCTATGATCAGTTCATTCTGAACTTTAACATGCATGGCTTGAGTAAGACACTACCTGAGCTTCACGGAATGCTCAAGACTGCAGAGCCCAACTTGAGGAAAACCGCCAAGGACCCCAATGTGCTTATGGTGCAGAAGGGCAAGGGTTTAAGAAATCCTCTGCTAAGGATAAGGGAAAGGCCAAGGCTGTCCAAGTCACGGACAAGGACACGCCAAAGCCCAAGCCCAAGTCCAAGGCTGGGCCTACTGACATGTGCAGGTTCTGCAAAGAACTGGGGCATTGGAGAAGAGATTGTAAGAAATTCCAGGAAGGTCTAAAGGAATTGAAGAAGAAGACTTTCGAGACTTCTTCATCAGGTATTTTTGTTATAGAAGTTAATACAACTACTTCTGATAATACCTCATGGGTCATGGATACTGGTTGTGGGGCTCATATTTGTACTAATATGCAGGCACTCAGCAACAGTAGAAGGCTGAAGCAAGGACAAGTGGAGCTACGAGTTGGGAATGGAGCGAAAGTTTCAGCACTAGCTGTAGGCACATACTTGTTGTCTTTACCTTCGGGATTGATTTTAGAACTGAATAATTGTTATTTTGTACCTGCTATAAGCAGAAATATTATTTCAATTTCTTTGTTGGATTTGGAAGGTTATGATTTTTCAGTTAAGAATAAATTATGTTCCTTCAATCGCAACAATTTGTTCTATGGTTCTGCCCCTCTTTCGAATGGGCTTTACATACTCGATCAATCTGCGCCAATTTATAACATTAATACAAAACGGTTTAAACCTAATGAGGAAAACCGAACGTTTCTATGGCATTGTCGTTTAGGGCACATCAGCGAGAAACGCATCAAGAGGCTCCATTCGAATGGACTTCTTGGCTCATTTGACTTTGAGTCATGTGAGAAATGCGAATCATGCTTGATGGGCAAAATGACACGGGCCCCCTTTAATAAACCTAACGAGAGGGCCAGTGACTTATTGGGCCTGATACACACTGATGTGTGTGGCCCAATGTCCACAAATGCAAGAGGAAACTATCAGTACTTCATTACCTTCACTGATGATTTCAGTAGGTATGGATATGTTTATTTGATGAAACATAAGTCTGAATCTTTTGAAAAGTTCAGAGAATTCCAAAATGAAGTACAGAACCAACTTGGCAAAAGCATTAAGGCTCTTCGGTCTGACCGAGGAGGAGAATACTTAAGCCAGGAATTCAGTGATCATCTGAGAGAGTGTGGGATTGTATCCCAACTCACTCCTCCTGGAACACCTCAATGGAATGGTGTGTCTGAGAGGAGAAATCGGACCTTATTGGATATGGTTCGATCTATGATGAGTCACACAGACCTTCCAATATCCCTTTGGGGATATGCTCTGCTAACAGCAATGTTCACTCTAAATAGAGCGCCATCAAAAGCAGTAGCAAAGACACCATATGAATTATGGACTGGAGAAGCTCCAATGCTGTCTTATCTCAGAATTTGGGGTTGTGAAGCTTATGTCAAGAGATTAATCTCAGACAAGCTTACACCAAAATCTGATAAATGCTATTTCATTGGTTATCCACGGGAAACCAAGGCTTATTACTTCTATCTACGTTCCGAGAACAAGATTTTTGTTGCCCGGGATTGTAACTTTCTTGAGAGGGAGTTTCTCTCTAAGAAAGACAGTGGGAGTAAGGTACTGCTTGAAGAAATTCAAGATGAACAGGATACTGCCCAACCTAATGAGGAAGAGCAGCAGGAGGACCTACAAGAAATTGTAGAGCCTGAACCTGTAGTACCTGAAGTTCGAAGATCCGGGAGGATCCGTCACGAACCCGAGAGATATCAAGGATTCCTCGTGACTAACTGTCATGATCTTTTGATCATTGATGGTGATGAACCATCGAACTTCAATCAAGCCATGATGGGCCCAGATTCCTCTAAGTGGCGCAAGGCCACTGATTCCGAAATGGACTCCATGTCGGTCAACCAAGTTTTTTCGTTGGTTGACTTACCCGCTGGTGTAAAAGCCATCGAGTGCAAATGGATCTTCAAGAAGAAGATTGACGTGGATGGAAATGTCCAGATTTATAAAGCCAGGTTGGTGGCAAAAGGTTTCAGACAAGTTCACGGTGTGGACTACGATGAAACCTATTCACCAGTGGCTATGATGAAATCTATTCGGATTCTACTAGCAACTGCAGCTTTTCATGATTATGAAATTTGGCAGATGGACGTGAAAACCGCCTTCCTGAATGGTATTCTGGAAGAGGATGTGTATATGACACAACCTGACGGTTACATAGATCCGAAGAATGCTGGGAAAGTATGCAAGCTTCATAAATCCATTTATGGATTGAAGCAAGCATCGAGGAGCTGGAATCTTCGCTTTGATGAAGCGATCAAGCAATTTGACTTCATCAGAAACGAAGAAGAACAATGCGTGTATAAGAAATCTAGTGGGAGCAAGATTGTATTTCTTATTCTGTATGTCGATGACATACTGCTTCTCGGAAACGACGTTCCAATGCTAAAGTCCGTAAAAGACTGGCTTGGAAGTTGTTTTTCCATGAAAGACATGGGTGAAGCCGCATACGTTCTTGGAATTAGGATCTATCGGGATAGACCTAAGAGGCTGATAGGCTTGTGTCAAGACTCATACATTGACAAAGTCCTACAAAGATTCAGCATGAAAGATTCCAAGAAGGGCTTCACGCCAATGGTACATGGCACAACGCTAAGCAAGAAGCAGAGCCCTACGTCGGCTGCTGAGCTTGAGCGCATGAAGAATATTCCTTATGCATCTGCAATAGGATCTGTCATGTATGCCATGATCTGTACTCGTCCTGATGTTGCTTATGCATTGAGCATGACGAGTAGATACCAGTCAAATCCAGGTGAAAACCATTGGATTGCCGTAAAGAATATCTTGAAGTATCTAAGACATACTAAGGATAAATTCTTGGTGTACGGTGGAAGTGATGTGCTTAAAGTCAGTGGATTCACGGACGCAAGTTTCCAGACAGACACAGATGATTTCCGGTCACAGTCCGGTTATGTCTTTTGTCTGAATGGCGGTGCAGAAAGTTGGAGAAGCTCCAAGCAGGACACCGTTGCTGATTCCACTACAGAAGCTGAATATATCGCCGCCTCAGAAGCAGCGAAGGAAGCTGTTTGGATACGAAAGTTCATTATGGAACTAGGTGTGATACCAGATGCGGCTGAGCCTCTGGCGCTATTTTGTGACAACAATGGTGCTATAGCTCAGGCAAAGGAACCAAGATCACACCAGAAATCCAAGCATGTTCAAAGAAGATATCACTTGATACGTGACATCGTTAATAGAAAGGAAGTCAAGATCAGCCGAGTTCCGACAGATGATAATGTCGCTGATCCATTGACAAAGCCACTCCCAAGGCCTAAGCTCGAGTTCCTGACTGAAGCTGTAGGCATTAGAAACATTGAAATGTAATCTAAATTTGAGTGGGAGTTTTGTGGGCTTTATTCTAGTTATTTGATATGTTCTTGTAAAACATTATTTTATGTTTAATGAAATTATTATTTCAAGATTATTTTAACTGTGATGAAATAATCGTTCCAAAATGATATGAACCATTTTATAGGTCATCGAAGTAAATGACTTGATCTTGAGTCATCGAAGTCATTTAGCTTGATCATGAGACCCTATATTTGATAAATGTTTTATATCATCCTGTCCCTAGTCGAAGGTTGTTGAAATTGGAACACCAACAACCGTGTGAGACTAGATTGGTATGTGACTTATGACCAAGTTTCATGTGTCATAGATGCGCGGCATCAAAGTCAGTACATAGGTGTATGTTGGGAACATACGATCGGACAAGACCCGATTATAAGAACTCTTCAGGATATTTATATCTGTGTCATAAGAGATTCTTACTACGACTATAGAGTATAGTCCTTAGACCTGAGTTCGCATGCATGTGACTGCACATGGACTGATGCATTTTGATCATTGTCTAACACTATCGTTCTGCGATAGTTATAAGGACCTTGTTTGGGTACATTAAGAAATGAGTAGTTTACAGTGATGGAACAAGACGGGATTTGTCCCTCCAATATAAATGGAGTGAATATCTCTAGGCCAATCGGAGATTTGAATACTGGAAAATGCATGGCCATGCTCAAACGGACTTTCCCGAGTCGTTTGGATTGTCAGTATCAAATCAGAGTCCGATGAACAAGATTAGGCTTTATAAGGATGACACTAATCTTGCCTTATGACTAATCGAGATATTGAGACAAAAGGATTATGAATACAGAGATTCCAGTACAAGTGGGAGATTGTTGGAATTGTGTCCAGTAATCTCGGTACTGTCTCTAGAAAGTAAGAGTATGTCAATGATCAGACATAAGTCATATAATACTGGGGGTCATGATGGCTTGCTAGAGTCCGCTCATGATCTATAAGTCTTGGACTTATTGCCTTTATTATATGATCCCATATGGGTCACACGCCTAAGCTAACAGGAAAATGTGTAGGAACGGTTTAGCAGAAGTACAGTAAAAGTGCTAGGCATTTACTGTACTTAGAGAGAATAAAAGGTTTAGCCACTGTGCATCGATCGATGCATAAGGTGCAACGATCGATGCAGTGCGCAAACACCGACGAGTTAATTGGTATTTGGGCAAAATGGCCCAAACGGAACAGGACGAGTTTTGTGTCATAAAACTCGAGTTTCAGACTGATTAACCCTAATACTTGAGCCGTAAACTCTCTCTCTCTGCGCCGAGTTCCCCTTGTGGTCTAGCAGCTGTTTTCCTGTGAAAGCGTGTGTGAACCTTTGGAGGATTCATCCCTCGGTGTTTCTCTGATCTCGGACATACCATCCATTTCCGCTGCAATAACAGGTATAAGGTGAGATCATCATTTGTTTCTATTCTGAGAAGAACCTAGATCGCATGTTTAGGATAATCTGAATCTGGAATTGAATCAGGATTGATCTAAACGTTCCAACACATATAAGCCTTAAGAGAAACTACTCACTAATCATCATCCTAACACAATAACCCATGAGAATCATATGTTAAGATAGAGATTAAGAGAGATTAAAAAAGGAACAAGAAATTAACAAACTTGCATAAAAATGGAAAATCCCCAAATGATCGAACTCTTCAAGTTTATGACGTATGCTCATAGAAACCATATCAACACAGAAGACATTATAAAATGTGTGTGTATCATCCAACTCAAGCAATATCTGGATATGACAAGCTGATGACTGAGAGAAGCTATATGTCAACAAAACCTCTGGAATTTTGTTAAACCCTTATGTTGAGGCTTGTTGTAGATCATACAATGACTTAAGAAGCTGAAACATAGGCTGTACAGAAGAAGACTCCTCCTGTCTTTGAACATATCCAAGTAAAACAGCTCTTGCATAACAATCCAGGAACCAACGACCAAATGCATAAACACATTCTCCATAATAGCAAATTAAGGCTTGGTTCCACAATACAAGCAAGCAATCAGATAAGTAAATCAGACCTGAAGAATTCCGAAGATTGTAACCATTATCGTGCAAGTAGCTAGCTCCGGAATGACTGTCCGGCGTCTTGGAAGAGAACTGTAGATGAACATAAACGTGATCTTGAAATCCAGTCATGAATCATACAGATTTTCTCCAAATAATAACCGTCCTTGTGAAAACTCAGCAACATTAGACACCAATGCATACGAATCCATCTTAGACTGCATAAGTTGCAGAAAATAAAACCGAATCCAGCTCTGGCAATCAGGAATACAACAAATTAGCACCGATCCAAAAGAAATAGTCAAAACAGAACTATGAAATCTTCAATTGAAGAAATCGGAGCTCGATCTGAAGAGAATCAGATCTAGCTAAGGATGAAACAAAACGCGATCGTTGATAGCAATCGATCGGAAAGAAGAGAAAATGATCAACTCTGATCGGAAACGGAACTCAGCCGTAAAGAAATCAACCGGATTCGAAGCAATACGCAATCGATTTTGAATGCGTAGCTGAAGAAGATCAGAATGAAATGCGATCTATTTAACAAAACCACAACCGATTCGTCAATCGATCGAAGCAAAAAAAAAACAAGAGAACTGATCGAAGCATAAACAATCGTAATTGAATATCAACTGAAACAACTCGAATCGTTGGAATTGATGCTCGATTCAAGGAAAAAAGTTGATATCAGAGATTGCTCATGATATAAGATGAAGATGATCTGCCGAAATTAGAGATGAATTGAATGAGAGATTCAGAAAAAAATGTCGTAAGAAGATGAATTGATGAAGAACTGAGTGAATCAATCAGAAGAAACAACAAAAAATCAGAGAAAATTTGCGGAAGAAGATGAATGAAGGTAAGGGAAAATGCTCTGATACCATTTCAGATATTTTGGATTAACCTTCATTAACTTGAAAAGAGAGATACACATGTTCTTAAATACAAGAATACTAAACCAAAGCTAACCAACTTTCTAAACAACCACTAAACCAGATTAAACCAACTATATACACTCTGATATCACCAGCAATATATTTTGCTAACGTTAGTGTGATGTATCTAAATGTTAACTCCGTGTTTCATTCATGACTGAAGTCTTTAATGCTTGATTATCATTTCATTTATGACTATGTTCAAGCTGGAACCTTGCGTGGAGCTCAGATCTCCATCAAAGATCAAACTTGTGGATGCTCTCAGGAAACCGCTCCGTAAACTATGATGGTTCATAGAGCTTTACGACATATTGGAGTGATTCAACTCCCTCCATCTTGAATAGATTAATAGAATGTACTTTAGACATTAGTTAATCTCTAATTCTCTGATGTAATCTATAAATATAGTACTATTATCATCTAATCTAATGAAATCATCCACCATGTTATCTTAAAGATATTTCGTCCGCGAGACCTTATAATTTAGATCCATCGTTTGTGATGAATGTAATGCCACCTATGCGGTTGAATTATTTATTGTATCCATCTTTATAAAATATGAGATGTTCAAAAAAATAGTTTAAACTTTAAACAAAACAAAAAAGATAGAAATAGTTTTTATCGAGGGCTTAGAAAGCTGACTAAAAATTAGAAGGGCAAGAAAACTCAAGTCCGTGACCCACAACAATGTGGAAGATATACTCACGAGTCATGTTAATCCTTTTTTCATTGGGAAGAAAAGATGATGGTCATTTTGGTAACATCAAGAACTTCTGTTCAATGACCAAAATTTTCAAGGAACAAACCTATTTTCTCCTTCCTTAAAAGCCAAACATTTTAAATTTTCAACTTATGTAACAGTGACTTGAGACACAACAATGCATCTTCTTTGAAACTACAGTTGAAGTTGATGGGCCGTCAATGGCAGATGCAACCAAGGAAACAGAACATGTTTTGCGCCTAACTTGTGTATGAACAAGACCAAAAGCCACCACAAACACTGGTCACAATCCAACCCGTAAAACAGTATTGTCTTTACTTGAATATTTTTCCAAAAACAAGACCAAGTCCTCTGTCTTGATTTGACTCCCACGTTTATGAATTAGTTTCTTCGTTTCACAAAAATTATTATTTTATACTTTTTTCTTGTTTTACAGAAAGTGTCATTCTACATTTCCAATACTACTTTTTACGTTGAAATTTTATTTTATTTTTCACTCAAAACTCATTTTAATTCGATTAATAATGTAATAAATAAAAGTATTTTATATAATTATAGATTTTCTTAATATGTGTGAAATGTATCAAAATAACTCATTGTGAACTAGAGTATGAATGAGAGGAAGTATGTTCCTTTCATCGTTATACTCAACAACTACTAAGAGTTAGACACACCACTAATCCCCATGCCAAAACATGTCTTTTATCGGTGCTTCTCGACAAAATATATGAAATCATCTCCATCATAAATAAACTCTATAGTATGTTTTAGGTCTCGACGGTTTGTTTGCTTTTGCATTGATATTTTAAAGACTAATAGGATATACTTTTCTAATCGCGTTTTAAGCATTTTAGCATTGTCCTCATTTTAAACACATTTTAACATTTTTATTGACGGAAATGCAAGAAGGTCATTTGCATTTAACGTATGTGTTTACATATTGCAAAAGTATTTATGAAAAAGGAATTATTCAGACCAAAAATCATAATCGAAATCAAAACAGAAGCACATAAGCTAATTTTTCAAGCTTGTCCAATTTTATGAAATTATCTATAAAAACAGCTTTATAGATTATATCAAACTATTCCGATGTTTGTAGATTTGTAGTCAGGATTAAGGGGTTGTATTATTGTCTTATCTTTGGTTCCAAAGATATCTTTTATTCGTTGGCTTATGACTCTAGGGATAATTTTTATCAGTTACCTTTTGTATTTCTAGGTTCGTGTGTAACACATCGGTTTTAATCTCAATCTTGTGTAATATTGGTATTTTAATGAAAATCCATTATTGAAAAAAAACAGATTAGAGCAAACTAATCACTACAAGAAAACAGGCAATTTGCGACTACAAATTGCGACCGACTTTATAATCGTTAAATATAGCGACTATTTAGCGACTCTATTGCGACTATGTTTGCGACTAATAGGTAATAGTCGCTATTTAGTCGCTAAATTGCGACCACAACATATCAGTCGCTATTTAGCGACTAAATAGCGACTAAATTCAGCGGGTCGCTAAACGGTTTCTTATTTAGTCGCAAAAAATCGTTACAAACACGTTTATATTGTGCCACGCGTGTTCGACCTAATTTCTAACTAACTTTTTTAGATATAGTCGCTAAATAGTCGCTAAATAGTCGCTAAAATTTATATATATACAACATTGAAGTACACTTCTCCTCAACCACACAACAAAAGGATAGACGAAAGTTTAGATAAAATTGAGAAAAAAACAGAGAAAAACGTTTTTTGAGTCAAAAAATGTCGGGAGATTATAACTACACTAATGGTCGGGAGTGGATGTATAACCGGATCAATGCATCAACGGGAAATTTCACGGCAGAATTCATGGCGGGGGTCGATAATCATTTCATCCCGTTTGCAAATAACCAGCCCTTTGCGCAGAGCAATGCCGGTAAGTTTCACTGTCCTTGTGATACTTGCAAGAATGATAAACCTGTTATGTCGGGAATATTAATACAAAAGCATTTGTATAAGAATGGATTTATGCCTTATTATTATGTGTGGTATAAACATGGCGAAGAAGTCGATATGGGTTCAGGAACGAGTTATGCTGATACGACTTGGGTTAGTGGGAGTGAAGGAATGGGTAATGTAGTAGAAGATAGATATGTGGATATGGTGAATGATGCATTTCGTGATAACGTACATTTTGATAACTATCATCATTATGGTAGTTATCAGAATGTGGAGGAACATGGTAGTTATCAGAATGCGGATGAACCTGTACATAATCATTCGAAAAAATTCTACGACTTGTTAGAAGGAGCGCAAAATCCATTGTACAGTGGTTGTCGTGAAGGTCAATCGCAGTTATCCTTAGCTGCTCGAGTCATGCAAAGGAAGGCAGAGCATAAAATGAGTGAAAGGGCAGTGGATTCGATATGCGAAATGTTTACGGAGTTTCTACCAGAAGGAAATCAGGCAACCGATTCACATTACGCGACAGAGAAATTGATGCGCAATTTAGGCCTCCCATGTCATTCGTTTGATGTTTGCTTCAAAAACTGTATGATATATTGGAAAGATGACGAAAGGTTAGATACATGTCGGTTTTGTAACTCACCTAGATGGAGTTCTAACGAGCAACACCGTAGGACCAATATACCATACAGCCGTATGTGGTATATGCCTATTGCTGACAGATTAAAGAGAATGTATCAGAGCGAGAAGACTGCAGCAGCAATGAGATGGCATGCCGAGCACCAGGCCAAAGAGGGAGAAATGTGTCATCCGTCTGATGTGGCAGAGTGGAAATACTTTCAAGATAAGTATCCCCTGTTTGCACAAGAACCCCGCAATGTTTATCTTGGACTATGTACAGATGGGTTCAATCCATTTGGCATGTATAATAATCATTCGTTGTGGCCTGTGATCTTGACTCCATATAATTTACCCCCTCATATGTGCATGAGTACGGAGTACTTGTTTCTTACAGTAATAAATTCTGGGCCAAAGCATCCACGAGGTAGTCTCGATATATTCCTCCAGCCTCTTGTTGAGGAGTTGAAAGACCTGTGGTGTAATGGAGTTGATGCATACGATGTGTCCTTGAATCAAAATTTTAATCTAAAAGCAGCTCTCCTGTGGACGATCAGTGACTTTCCGGCGTATAGCATGTTATCAGGATGGACTACCCATGGCAAATTATCTTGTCCATGGTGCATGGATGACACAAAGTCTTTTTATCTGCCGAATGGAAGAAAGACGTGTTGGTTCGACTGTCACAGAAGATTTCTTCCTCAAGATCATCCCATGAGGAAAAATAAGAAAGACTTCTTGAAGGGAAAGGATGCTAGGAATGAGTATCCTCCTGATTCTTTAACCGGTGAGCAAGTCTATTCCTACCATTTGCGTAGTGTAAATCCACCAAAAACTAAAGATGTTGGTGGAAATGGTCATGAAGATAAGATGCCCGGCTATGGCAAGAAGCATAACTGGCACAAAGAAAGCATATTTTGGGAGTTACCATACTGGAGGGACCTTAATCTTCGACATAATCTCAATTTGATGCATATAGAGAAGAATGTTTTTGACAACATTATAAAAACTCTTATGCGTGTGAAGGGTAAATCCAAAGACAACATCCCATCGAGATTGGATATAGTTAACTTCTGTTCTCGGCCACACTTGCATGTTGATAGTGCTGGCAGAGCTCCATTCCCAGTTTACGCTTTGACAAAAGAAGCCAGGAAAAAGTTATTGGAATGTGTGAAGCATGAGGTCAAATTCCTAGATGGTTATACTTCAAACTTAGCAAGTTGTGCTGATTTGGGTAATGCACAGTTTTCTGGGATGAAGAATCATGACTGTCATGTCTTTATGCAGCGACTACTTCCATTTATCTTTGCAGAACTCCTAGACAAGAATGTCCACCTTGCCTTAGCAGGTACCGGTTATAGTATTTGGATATGTAGTTTCGGTTTTGTATATTGTATTAACCATTTGCTGTTTAAATCTCTTTATATATGCTGTAGGGATCGAAGGATTTTTCCGTGACTTATGTTCAAGAACTTTGCAGAAGAGTCGCGTCCAAATTCTAAAGCAAAACATAGTTATGATTCTTTGCAATCTGGAGAAGATCTTTCCACCATCATTTTTCGACGTGATGGAGCACCTTCCTATACATCTCCCCTATGAAGCTGAATTAGGAGGCCCTGTTCAATACCGGTGGATGTACCCTTTTGAAAGGTTTTTCAAAAAGCTGAAAGGAAAAGCGAAGAACAAAAGATATGCAGCTGGATCTATTGTTCAATCATATCTAAATGAAGAGATTGCTTATTTCACAGAGCATTACTTCGCCTCGAATATAGTAACGAATTCAAGGTAAATTTATATCTAGTATATGGAGACATATACATGCTATCTATTCTGAAGTTATATTTATTAACTCTTTTTGTCAGGTTAACAAGATACAACGAAGGCGGTGTCCCCGAATATCATGACAAAGACGTTCCTGAAATATTTACTCAGGTTGGTCGTCCAAGTGGCGAAATGCATGAAGTATGGTTTTCACCAGAAGATTATCAAATTGCACATGCTTATGTTTTGCGAAGTTGCGCTTACTTTCGACCATTTGAGAGGTATAACACAACTTAAGTTAATTTATATATTGTGTTGGTCTCATATATATACATGTTGATCTTAAACAGTATGTTCGAAGACTATATCTCTGGTAAATATCCAGATCTCTCTGAGAATGAACTCTCTGTGAAAAGGGCCGAGGAATATGACATATGGGTGCGAGATTATGTAAGTTCGTGAAATATTTCTTATGTACACATTACATGTGTATTATGATTTTATCTACATATTTGACATTGTGTGTTTATCAATATTCAGGTCACTTACTGGAACAACACTCATAAATTTCCTCCTTGGGTTCTAGATATTGTGCATGGACCCGTCAACAAGGCTAAAACTTGGCCTATCTTCTATACAATTTATAAGGTTTGTTAAAGTTTAAAATCATATGCTTTGAACATTAAATATGCTTTGAACATTAAATAATTTCAGTTTAATGTTCAAATTAAAATTTATAAGGTTTGTTAAAGTTTAAAATCATAAGTGATTTCATATGATGTATTTCATATGAAATAAAAAAAATTCAACTAGATATTATAAGTGATTTCATATGCTTAATGTTTATCTTTAATGTTCATGACATATTACTATTGTTTTAGTTATAAGGTTAATGATTCATGTTTAATTAAAATTTATAATGTGTAGGTTTACTTGTAATTTGATAAGGTTTAGTGTTCTAATATATTGTAATTGTGTTTGTTAACTCTTTAAATATTAAAATTAATTTGTAAAATAGCGACTAAATAGCGACTAAACAAGGTTATATTAGCGAGTAAATAGCGACTAAACATGGTTATATTATTTTGGCGCCACAAATTTAATGGCCCGCCAAATTATTTCGGCCCAAATACATTAAGCCCGCCAAATTATTTGGCTAAACCGGTCATAATTTGGAAGAACCGGGAATAATTTCCCTCCGGTTTTCTCCCAAATCGACAAAGGGGTCTAACCCCGATTCCTAAACCTAAATTCATTTTCATCCTTAGCAAAATTTTCATCGCCTCTCTTGTTCTCTCTGGCGATCTAGGGTTTCATCGCCTCTCTCGTTCTCTTTGCTCTCTTCGATCATTCTCTTGTTCATCTCTCAACCTTTATCTGTTCAATCTCTCTCTGTTCTCTCGATCTCTGTCGATCTTTCTATTTTCGATTCACAAACCCTAGCTCTTCCATTCCATTTCACAAATCGATTCTGCTATCTCTTCCGTTCCGTTTCATCTCCGATGGCTAAAGGGCGAGGAAAAGGTCGAGGGCGAGGAGGAAGAGGTCGAGGCCGAGTAACTGCAGCCGCCGTCGAGGCTCAGCCTTCCTCTTCCACACTTGGCAGGCCACCGAATCTACCTCAACAGTACGATTTTACTCCGGCGAGCGACGGTTCTCCGAGACAGCGCCCAAATCTGACGCAAACACAATTGCATGTTCGCCAGTATCCACCACCGATGATTCTTTTCGAAAACAACGAGACCACTCCCAGACAGACGTCTCAAGGTCACTCTACAAACCCTGGGTCTCAGATAGGAAGCCCTTCGATTGTTACTCCTCGGCAGAACACTCAAGGTCATGGTAACTTGATAAATTCTTTTTTTTTTGTCTTGGTATGTGTCACGGATTCTTGCACGGTTTTGTTTTGATATGTGTCTCGGATTTGTTAGAAAACTATAGACTCTTGTTGATATGTCTGAATGTTGCTTGCTTGAATCTTACACACTTTTGGTTTCGTATGTGTCTCGGATTTGTTGAAAACTGTGGACTCTTGTTGATATCATTACTTGAAAGTTGTTGCCTGCTTGATCCTTACACGTTTTTGTTTTGATATGTGTCTCTGATTTGTTGAAAAACTATAGACTCTTGATGATATCATGACTTAAATTGTGTTGCTTGCTTGATCCTTACACGGTTTTGTTTTGATATGTGTCTCGGATTTGTTAGAAAATTATAGACTCTTGTTGATATGTCTGAATGTTGCTTGCTTGAATCTTTCACACTTTTGTTTGAGTCTAAGTCTCGGATTTGTTGAAAACTGTGGACTCTTGTTGATATCATTACTTGAATGTTGTTGCATGCTTGATCCTTACACGTTTTTGTTTTGATATGTGTCTCTGAGTTGTTGAAAAACTTTTCACTCTTGATGATATCATGACTTGAATTTTGTTGCTTGCTTGATCCTTACACGTTTTTGTTTTGATATGTGTCTCGGATTTGTTGGAAAACTATAGACTCTTGATGATATGTCTGAATGTTGCTTGCTTGAATCTTACACACTTTTGTTTGAGTCTAAGTCTGATTTGTAATAATTGTTCATTTGAGTAAGAGTTTGTTTCTGTTTGAGACTGATTAGTCGGTTTATTATGTCTGATTAGTCAAAGGATACTTGAAGTTTTCCATGTTTCTTGATTATGATTGTTGTTACAACCTGTTTGAGTGCATGTGCTGTTTCTGACTTTTGTCTTTTGTTGCAGCTACAGCTCAGATGTCTCCTCCACAACCCTCTCCGGCTTGTTCAGCTCAAGTATCTCAACAGCCAAGGGCTTCTCCGAATCAGAACTCCGATGCTAATAGTGCTCGGGCTGCGGCCGAGGTTCAGAATTCCAACCAGGTGGATGAAGATGATGTTGACGGGGTTGATGACTATGCTGCTAATCAACCAAATCTCGAGGAGAACCGTCTTCGCTATCTCGAGAGGATGCTAGCTATGCCAAATCGTGATCAGTGGACTAATGTGCTCTCTCCACTACTTCCTCAGCCGCCAAACACCACATGGTATATATCTCTCTCACTCTCCAATTTGTTCTCTGTGTACTTTAAATCATAATTTATTTCTGACTTTTGCTCTTTGTGTAGGTTTGGTCGTGACAAGTCAGTTTTGGTCCGGAAAATTACTAAGATCTTCACAAACAAGTTCGATGGACCATTCTATAGTTGGAGTCATGTGCCTCGGCCGCGAGCAGAGCGATACTTCCTTGAATTTGCGGTTAGTATGGTACTATAGTCTGACTTTTGTTTTGCTTTTAATTTGCTTCTTACTAACATGAATCTGCTCTTTCAACTGTAGAAAGAGCACCACTGGAATTTCTTAATAACTGGGACGGTTCAAGCCCATTTTGAGGCGATTTGTCAGAGGAGGATGAAGGATATGGTTAGCAAAGCTCACACTTCAGGTGTGCAACCGGCATGGATCACAGACAAACTCTGGAAAGAAATGGTGGACTATTGGGACACTGAGGAAGGTAAACAAAGGAGTGAGACCGCTTCTGCTGCAAGGAATTCTGATCGTGGCGGTCTCGGTCCTCACAAGAACTTCAGTGGGCAGAAGTCTTTTCTGCAAATTCACCAAGAAATGGTAATATACATTCTCTGAGTTCATATATTTCCTTTAACTATTCTACTTCTATGGCTTTATTTACTTTCCTTTAACTATTTTATCTTTTGTTACATTTGCAGGTAAAACAGCTGGGTAGATCCGTAAGCTTCGGTAAAGTCATCCTGAAGACCCACACAAAACCAGACGGAACCTACATAGACTTGAAGGCGCAAGGAGTGGCAGAGAAGTATAAGGAGAAGATCGAAACCGCGCGGGCTGAGCTTGAGGCAGAAACATCTGATGGGACTTCGCAACCAAGAGAGCTTACCACTGAAGAGATCAACAAACTCTTTCTTCAGGTAATTATGCTTTTGTGAATCATTACACATTTCTGTTTTAGTGTATATGACTATATGAATCTGTTGATGCTTGATGTGGTCCTGTTATTGTTCATTCACTTGTGATATTGCTTGATGTGTTAATGCTTTTGTTATTGTTCAGATGTGTTGATTAAGTTATATGAATATTATGTCATTCTTTACCCATTTTGCTAACTGTGTCAATTTTTATAGTATCCTAGTCAACAATTGTAGACGATAGAGGCTATGCTTATGGTATTGGAAGTCTAGGAGAGTCTCATGCCACCGGAAAGCGCAAGTACCCGGGTAGCTATTCGTCTTACAATTCGCTCCAAGAGCAGCTCGAAGAAGCTAAGGACCAACTAGCGACACAAGCGTCTGAGCTAGCTCGACAAGCTAATGAGCATAAGGAGTTGGTCATGGTGCAAAAATATCTTCAGCAAACTGACCCAGCATACTTAGACTTCTGCAAATCCCAGACAACTGATCCAACTACCTCTGCTCCTACTCAGTAGGAGCACTTGTATTCTATAACCTTGTTCAGTTTTTTGTTTTGTTTCAAAACAGTGTATACATTTCGGTTTAAAATATCATGTTTATAATGTTTATTCACATGTTTATTATGTTATAAAGGTATTAGATTCGTAATTTAATAGAAGAATCAAAAAACAAAAACCAAAATAGTGGAAAATAAAAACCAAATCGAAATTAATTTCATATCCCGGTTTAAGTTATTAGTCACTAATTAGTCGCTAATTTGTCTTGATAATAGTCGTTATTTCGTCGCTAATTAGACGCAATATATGTTTAATATAGTCGCTATAGTAGTCGCTAAATAGTCGCTAAATAGTTGCGAATTTAGCGACTAAACATTTTAGCGACTATAAAGCGACTGTTTATTAGTCGCTATATTGGTCGCTCATTAGTCGCTACTGAGTCGCTAAATTTAGCGACTAATTAGCGACTAATATTTATAAAATATAATTAGTCGCTAATTAGTTACTAATTAGCGATTAATATAGCGACTAATAAAATTAGCGACCAAGGATTAGCGACTAACTACTTTAGTCGCTATTGAGTCGCTAATATATATTTAGCGACTAATTAGCGACTACGGTAGTGAATCGAACATGACATGATAGAATCAAGACCCATGACCATATATATAAGAAATGCTTTAAATAGTGATTCATGAATTTCTAAATCCATAAATCCCAAATCGTTTTTTCGTTGTCGGCAAACATTTTATTTGGGTCCAATTACATTAAACGGAGTAAACAGTAAGATTACAAGGAGATATAAAACGAGACGGTCAGCATGGCCCGTTAATGGCCCAATCAACTCGAGAAGATCCGCGATAACCACGTATGGATGAAAAAGGACACGTGTCACCCTTAAAAATGCGCCGTCATGCAATGGCGGTGCCGGAGATTCACGGTGCTCCGGCAACGCCAGATAGTCCTGAAATCGTCCATAAGCTCCGCCGATCTGGATCACAACAAGATAAGTCAGAGAATCACCAGATTTAAGAAAAACCGTCACGCCTCCGAGCCACCGCTTGCATCGGGAAGTCTGTGGTACCACCGAGGCCCAATTTATTGGCCTAAAATGAGGTCCGATCTAAAATCCGGCTCCAACAACCAGCGCCGCACCTTGGTGAGGAGACTTCGGTATTGGAACCGCTTCCACACATACGAGAGCTAAAAGACAATGATAAATCTGATTTCCGACGAAAAATCCCCTCCAGGATATAGATCGAGATTATTCCGGTAAGAAATCGGAAAGTCTCTGATTAATCCCTAAATAAACAAAGCAAAATCGGGTTAAACGGAGAGGGAGTCTGGGACTATCCTGAAGCAAAAGTCCGAGACAAGCTCAGAAGCCGTATCCCGCATCTCGCCGGAAATTATTCGGCGGTTGAGAACCGCAGCTACAAAAAAAAGAAACATATAGGACATATGAACAGTCGGATCACCGGTAAAACACCGATGGCCGGAAAAGGAAATCGAAAGCTTGGTCGAGAATTAGAGAGAAGTGAGAGCTTTTAAGAGAGGAAATTTTCACACCCATAGCACTAAATCCCAAATCGTTTATTTTCCAATTTACACACAAAGTCATAAATCCCAGAAAATCATTTTTAAAATCTTTACAAATGATATAATATCAGACTAACTGATTAACAAAAAAAAAAAAAAAAAAACAGAGCATGAAAAAATAAACGGTAAGAAAAGAGCCAAAAATACTAATGAAATCTTTGTCTCTTAGCAAATTCTATTCCAGTGGCAATTCCAGGAACAGAGCAACCTCTGAAACTAAGAATTGACGTCGTCGTCTTCGTGGAACAACCTTTCAAGATATCGTAAGAGTTCGAAACCGCCGGGACCCTGAAACTCTGTTGAAGCGGCGGAGGATTACGCCACTGTGGAAGTGGGCCGGCGACGAGAAGCGACTGAAGTAACGGTCCAGATTCTATCATAGTTTTAAGAAACTTGCCTTTCTCCGGTAAAGTTTTCCCTTTTATCATCTCATCCATGAGAGCGTCCACTGGATCAATCTTAACCGGCCTCTGCTGAGAATTGCAGAGCCGGTTAACGTGTCGGTTTTGAAACTTGATTTGGTTAGCCGGTTCTGGCACAATGTTGAAATTGGAGAATTCAGGGGACGAGACCGGTTCTAAGAACGAGTCGACCGGTGAAGAACCGTGTGAGTTTGACTCGGTGATGCTCGAATTAGCTTTGATCGTGAGGAGTTTCTGTAATTGATCTTTAACCTCGTCTCTTTCTTGACGAGCGAGTTTGAGAAGATGAAGAAGATTCTTCACTTCTTCTTTGTGAAGTTTTGATTCTTCATTGGCTTTTGATTTCGCTGCATCGAGTTCGAAGGAACTGTATTGAAGCTTTTGTCTTAATTCATCCATGCTCTGTAATAATATTAAAAAGTACAGTTAAAAACATTTGTTGCATGAAAAGAAAGGAGTAAAAGTGTCAAAAAAGTCAGAAATTAGAATAAAAAATGAACCGAATCATTGAAGAAATCAACATCTAGAAAATAGTAAAATGAAAAGATGATAAATTATAAAAATACATTGATTTTCTTTTCTCTAATGATGTGTGATAACAACCTTGCGTTCATGGGGTCAAGAATTCACTCAAAACGTTACTAAATGTAAACCAAACATAATAATATTAATAAATATATAAACGCCAGGGCTATAAGATTATTAAATAAAAAGAAAAATATATAATAATCTTTATTGAGTTAAAAGGCAGAAAAGTACAAGAAGTCACATTTTTGTAGGTGAAATGGATTCTTCTGACAGATTTTCATAGATCTTAGAGTTCTTAAAATGTCAGAAACAAACTCAAGTGAAGTGTTGGAAAAAACAAAACAAAAAGATGAAGAAGATAAAACACTCAAAACACATATGTGATTTTTTCATAAATACGCGATAATTCTGAAAGAAAAGGCTAAATTCCAACAACAACAAAAAATCTATAGAACTCTGGAACTGCTCAGACATAAAAAATGCAAGGTAAATTGAAGATAATCTTCATGAAAATGTTGATTTATTTGAGAATAAAAGGAAAACCAACCTCTTGGTAAAACCAAATGGAACCCAATTCTTCCATTTGTTTTGTCTGTTCTTCTCTGGTTTCTTAGAGCGAGAGAGTGGAGAGGGGAGGAGAGAGAGAGGGCGTTGAAGGGGAAATGTTGTGTGTGTTCTTATAGAGTAGAAAAAGAAACCATAGCGAGAGAGGACAATAGGGAGAGACGTCCTTCATATCATGTCATAGGCATAAAATGTAAAAAAAAATGATAAATTTTGTTTGACTAGAAAACTTGGTAAGATTCCATATTTGTCCTTTCAAATTAACAGCACTGAGCTTTCTTTCCTAAAACCTCTCCCACTTTAGCAGGGGACCTTGTCTCTTCCTTAAAATAATTCGTTATTTCTTACGTTTTACCATTTTTTAGTTTTTTTATACCTATCTTCTCCTTTTTGATATAACTTTTTATACCTATTATGCATGGCATCATACACAAACAAATGCATGTTTATATTTATAAACACTCTAATCGATTGCAAATTTGATGTTCTACAACCCCCAATTGACTTTTATTTAATTTACAGATCCGTATTTAACGCGTATATATTTTTTTCTTTTTCTGTAAATCTAAAATTTATACTTTTGAAATAAAATATTATTAATTATCTTATATCATAAATTTATTATTATTTTATTTGATTTAATTTTTAATTTTAAATACTATAATTTGTACATTTGGTTTGATTCTTATTATTTAATTTTTTTGGATGTCATTGTTTTTTATTTTGAGTATTTTAAAAATATTTCGAATTTATGTTTTAATATTTTGGGTTTTATTTATGATTTTAACCCAATTAATAACATTAATTGTCTTTTAATATGTTTTGTATTTGTCTAAATAATAACCTATTTTTAAGTAAAGCTATAAAATCAACCCGTTTAATAAAATTCTTAGTATTTGTATTTTTAAATTTTACATTTTTAACTGAAACCGTAAAATACATAATATCTTAAAATAAATTTATTTTTAATAAAACAATATTTATCTAACTATTAACCCATTTTTACCTAAATATTAACCCGTTATTAGTCAATTTTTTAAATCAATTGTTAATTAGTATTTTTAACCGATTTTGCAATTGTATTATTAATCTTATTTTAATTTTTCATTTTCATAATTTTTGTTAATTAAAATATGTTAAAATGTATATTTATTTATGTCACTTTATGTGCATGTTTATCAAAATTTGATTTTTTGGTTTATAAAATTAATTTACATATTAAATTATATTTATCATTTTATTTAATATTTTTTATATTATATATTTTTTTGTTTCTAGTTAATTAAATAAATAAAACTTAATATATTTAAAGTTTTTGAATACATGTTTAATAATTATATTTTTAGAAACATGTTTAATAGAAATAATGTTATATTTTATTACATTTAATGAAATTTAATCAAATCATTAATTTACAATGAATATCATATAATATAACACATTAGTAAATGGTTAATTTCATATTGCTATTAAGTTTTAATAGATTAGATTGTTTCATCTATTCACAAAACCATATTGTAGGATTTGAACATTCTCTTCATAGTATTCAATTACGACTTATAGATATCTTGATGTAGTGGATATTGCCAATTGCCATCATATCATTATAATGGGTACAAAAATGACATCCAAATTTTAAAATATCACTAACATATTTCGTCCACATGAGAAATAAACATAAAATAAATGAAAACAAATTAGAAAAGTTATACCCATATTTAGGGTGGATTAAAATCTAGTACTCATTATGATGGGTATTGAAATCATTCTGTTTTCGTTGGTTATTTTGTATTATCTGTGTGGTTTTACTTTTAGCAATTAAAAACAAAATAAGATGTTTTGACACTTTCAAAAGTTAACTATGTATTATAAGTATAACTATTTACTACCAGTTAACCCCCCTCCCAGAAAGAAAAAAAAAAACAGAAGAAAAAAAAAACTATCTAGCTACTACCACCATAACAGTGGTGAATTCAGGACAACCATCCTTTTTTTTTTTGACAATAAGATAAAAAAAATGAACACTAATTTCTTATTATCCATATCGGTGGTTCCGGCCCAATATGTGTGTTTGTTGACTGCCTGAGACAACTATTTTATATATTGCCTTTTTAACTATACACCGGTAATCTATTGTACAACGCAAATATTTATCATATATATATATATATGTGTGTGTGTGTAAATGTGGGAAATCAAATGTATAATACAAAAACAACAAATTGAATAAATTTATTAATAAACAGTTTGACAAAAGAAAGAGAAATTTATAGAATGTATTTTCCCAACTATTACGGTTGTAATGATAGCAAAAAAATGCTATTACTTTGAAAGTAATATCTCTAACTTGTAAGATTTAGCAGATTGTTTCCCAAGTCAGCGACTTCCCCACTTCGTATGTCTTTAAAAACATTTTTATTGCCATAAGTTGTTTTTTTTTATGTTGATAAAAGATTTAGTATTAGCGAGTAACACACCATAATATTGTAAGATTTGCATGACAGAAGACAGAAAAGGAAAGCTTAAAAAAAGACTGAAAAGGATTTTGTATTTTCATTCAATGATTCGCTTAACTTACGCGTTTTTAATGCTCATTTCCGAACGCGTTTTTAATGGTGGTTATTGCTAAATTTTACCAAACATTATTAAGTGTTTTAAGTTATAATATCGATATATATGTATACTAGAAGGATATATGTGCTAACATATATATACTTTTTTGAGTTGACAAAAAAAAAATATATATATATATACTTTTTTGATAAGAAAGTGCTAACATGTGCTAACATATATGTACGTACACGTCTTTGGTCTTTACGTCTGCGAACGTTACGCAAGTTTGTGAAGGTTAATATAATTTTTTTCTCTTTAAGGTTGCATAAAATTAAAACTAGATGATTTTGGGCATAATTTCATGAATAATTAAAATTACTACAAGTTAAACTTATATGTATTTCATTTGTCGCGTTGTTTTTTAGTTTTTTGATGTAATCGGTTTCAAACAAGTTTAATAAAATAAAATGTTAAAAAGTATGCTAGAGAATTATGTATTGGCTTTTGTTTGTTAAAACTTAAGAGTTATGTATCTACATATGGACGTACTCAAAATAAATAAGAAAAAACAAAAAGGCGGACCCTTTGATCAGCGGAGGTTGGGCGATGGTGACAATCATTGGCTCTACGTGAATTCAAGGATGGACAAAACAAAACAATGGAGTATTATTATTTATTTATTATCAAAAAGGAGTATTATTTTATAAATGTATATAAGGAAAAAAAAAATTTTTTTATAGTGAGAGACCGACAGGAACTTTTTTGTTATAGAATGGCTCTCATTGGTAATCAGCGGAATGGCGGAATCGCGTTTAAAAACGTCATTCCGTAGAAAAATTACCAATCATAAAAATTCGTAAAATAAAGAAAAGCATGAAAATGCAGACTTGCATTTTCGCTGAAAGAAATACAAAAGAAAATTCATTCCGTGGAAAAATGAAGTTTATATAGATTAATTGCTATCAAATGTCCCACATTGGTTATGACAAAGGTTCTTGGGCAATATATAAGTGTATGGCAATCCTCCACTCATGAGCTAGCTTTTGGGTGTGAGTTAGGCCCACACTAATATGGTATCAGAGCCCATGGTTAAGCCCAACAGATGATTTCCCACAAAAACACTACCTATGTAGTTTGTATAAGTGGCCCATCTTGTTGTGGTATGTTTAAGATGTTGGGCTTTCTCACCCACATCTTGAGAGGGCCTATCAAATGTCCCACATTGATTAGGACAAAGGTTCTTGGGCAATATATAAGTGTATGGCAATCCTCCACTCATGAGCTAGCTTTTGGGTGTGAGTTAGACCCACACTAATAATTGCAGAATTAATTTTAACTTGATTGGTGACTCGCAGAATGACGGAATTGCGTTTAAACGCAAAACTTGCGGAATCACATTTTTAAATGCAATTCTGTCATTGCGCAATTACTCAAATGTTACTTATCAAAGCCAATATTTATATTCTCTGGAACCACGAGACGCTCCTAGATTTCGTTACGAACTGCCCGAGAGACTGAAATTCATACAAATATTTTGACTTGTTAAACAATTAGTAATTCATCTTTAGTTATATATATCTGACCTTGTCTTATAACTTACACAAATGAATGCCACATGGATTTCTTCATAAAAAATATTTTCAGCATAATATTGTTCAATTTACCTATAAATGAGCTTAAAAAAATCTCGTTAATTAGGTTTCTAACATTAGATTTTGTATCCCTTTCTAACATTAGATTTTATATCTTACTAATTCGTTTTTTTTTTTATCAACTGAGGCTTGTATTAAGTTCAAAAAGGCAAATAGTCAACATGGGATATACAAATTCGGTCCAAACAGAAAAAAAAACAAATAAAGCCCAACCCGAAGCTTAAATACAAGAGATAAGGATAGAGGAGGACACGTGTATGCAGGAGATAAACGCCGGCATGCAACCGCCGCTCAGGCGAGATCGAGAGACCGTCGGTAAGACGCAACGATGCTATCGCTTTGTTTCAAAGATACCCACGTTGCCGAACAGCCATTCCGTAAAAGACACCGCCGGAGATGACCTGCAAGAAGAAGAAAACTGCTTCATCCATCGAACCGGAAAATCCACGCCAGGGAAGCTCCACCGCCGGCCAAAAACACGATGATTTGGCCATTTAACTCCCAATCCAGAAGCGGGACATAACGACAGAGAAATTACTCCGAGATCATAAAGCCACCGAGAAAGAAAGAGAAGAACACCAGGTTCCGCGATAGGAAGAAGACCGGGAAGGAGATCGGGAAAATTCCGATATTAATCGGAAATAAGCTCATTTGGGAGCAAACTGGAGAGCAAAACCGGTACCTTATGCAAATCCAAAAAGAAACCAATCAGAGATCTAAAAAGAGATCGAACAAAAGCATAAAAACAGAACTCGATCGGAGACAAGAAGAAATCTATAAACACGATATCCGGCGAACCGGAGATCCCAAAAGCAAACAAGAGCCGCAAGCCTCAAATCAAAAGCATCTCCCACTGAAAGATTAAGTCGGAGAAGAGGGAAAGATGAACGGAGATTCGAGAGAGAATTCTCTCTAAAGAAAGAGAGAGAAGCGGCTCTTTTTTCCGGTTTTGTTATTTATCCAAGAGCAAAAACCTCTTACTAATTCGTTTTTACCTTATGCAGTTATGCTATTTGGGACACGGCAAACTGTTTTCCCTAGTTTGTACTTGTTCATAAAACAAAAAGAATTGGTATAGATGTTATTTATAATTGTTCATACTTGTTCATAATACATAACATATCGAACATTTGATAAACATTTGAGATATTTACTTTAAAGAGCATTTTTCTGCCTAATATTTTCAGAATAAGGAACTTCTGAATACTAGGGTACTTTGATGGAGTGAAGTATATGTATTACCCTTGATTTTTCATTTTATTTTCTAAAACCTAATTTTTTTTTCTCTTCTCCATTTCTTTCCAACGACATCTCATCTTCCATAACCAATCATCTCTTTTTCACTTAAATCATATTCAATTTGGCTTTTCTGTGAAGACGACAAACAAAGAAGAAGACTTAGCTTTATCTTCTCTCTGAACGGTGATTCTTCTCTTCCTTTTATCTCTAACGACTCGTTTCTTATACTTTTTCATTTGTTTGATCAATTTTCATCTTGTGTTCTATCTTTTATTTTCGGATCTAGATTTTTTACTTCTTAATAAATTAGGGAAAATTTGGAATACACTCGTTTTGATAAATCGATTTGAATCCTTCGTGACTTTTTGAGATATGATGGAGTGGATTAGTATTGAAAATAATCTTGTGGAGGAGTTGACCTGATTTGGTGAGAAGATAAAAATTTGATCGACATGTATATGAAAACCCTAGTTCAGTCTTAACATGTGGATAACGTATATGGACTTTGGTGGACACCAATTTAATTAATTACTTAACATGCTGCTATATTCATGTTTGCATGATAACAATGGACAAGATCCACATCCATCCATTCTCGGCACTCAGGTCCACTGATTATGATTGCGGCCTTGTCTCAATCAAATCCATGGTGATGCATGCCCATGGGAACCCAATGATGGTATGTCTATCATGGATGGCTAAATGATGGATGTGTTAGGAAATAGTACGCAATGGACATCTATAGACAGATCGATATCCCTCTTTACCATCCGCCTTCGTAGACTGTATATGCATTTTCTAACTACTGCAAACCATTGTATGGGAACTTATCCATGTCCATGTATACTCTTTCATTGAAGTCTTTTGATTTTTGACCTAATCTTTAGTCTAACCTTTGTCCATGTATGTCAACTTAAATACAACAGTGTATCATTTCTTTTGGACGCTGTTTTGTGAACACCTACTATTTGACAACAGACTATCATCCTTGTTAAAAAAAACTCCAAATTTTATTTTCCATATGGACATCAACTCTCGCCTTGTAAAATAAACTATAACAAAAATGGCTTAGTAAAATAAAACCGTAACAAAAACATATGTGCCACATAGATACGTTTACAATGATTAGTCTATAAAATTATCCATGTTTCGATGAACGAATTTTCGTCGACCTATATTTGTGTACATTTTGTGATGTAGAACCACGTAGGTGGTTAACTATATATGTTCACTTGTCCATGTTACCTTGTCCACATTTGATACTTCTATAAAATCGTAAAACTAGAGCAGTGACTTCATATTTTCTTCTTCATCGTCAAATCATGATATTATAAATTACTATCCACAATTTGATGTCCACTTACATTTGTCCACGTAGCCTATGTTTATGTTGTCCACAAGATCCCTAACCCATAAAATATTTTTATTTTATTCACCGTTTGATGTCCACAATCCCTAATCCAGAAAGTGTTTTTTTCTTTATTCACCGTTTGATGTCCACGTTCACGTTGTCCACAAGATCGGACCCAAACCCTAATCCAAAAAGCGTTTTCTTCTACATCGTAAAATTCATCACCATAGCTAAATTCAACATCTTTTCTATACCCATACGTATTATCATACCTAGACAGAGAGAAATCGACAAAGATCTAGAAAAAGAAATGAGATTTTACCAAAAGCTTGAAAAAGCGAAAATAGAAAATGAAAATGATGATGAAAAGAGAGAAAGAGACGAGGAAGGTCAAAATGAGTGAGAAAAATCGACAAAGATCTGAAAAAAAGATATTCGACCAAAAGCTTGAGAAAATATAAAAATAGAGAATGAAGATGATGATAAAAAAAAGAGAAAGAAATGAGGAAGGGCAAAATAGAATTTAATTTTATGAACAATGAAAAAAATACTCTAGTAACACGAAATGCCTTTTTATGTTATTATAATGTCAAAATGTCTTATTATGTTAACCACTCTAAACATTTTCCCTCAAATATAACTTGTTAAAACATCCTATTTATATACAGTATACAGAAAACAAGAAACCAAGAAGATAAAAGAACATCTTCAAAGAGAAATTCTTAACAAAATTCTTAACAATAAAATTAATAAAAAAATATAAAAGTAGAAAAAATGATGAGAGGTTTTAATTAAGAATCTTAGTTTTTTTTAAAAAAACTTATTAAAAATTCACATAACATGTGTCACAGTCTAATTCTAATTGGTTTAATATGTTTTTAAAATTAAATTTTAATTTTTTAGTCAAAACCAATCTTCGAAAAATCGCTATGCGCTAGTCGGGCGGTCGGGTTGGACCTAGCGCCTAATAAGAAAATCGAAAATTACGCGGGACGAAATTTTAGAGCATATATCTAGTTTTATGTATATATATTAGATTTATTAAAGGTAGACACAATAAAAAAAATTAACATAAAGGTAAGTAGCGTTTATTTTTGGGTTATAATCGGAAGCCTACAAAATATTAACAATAATTATAGTTGGTCTAGTGGTTCTAAAGCTCCTTTATACGTACAGCTTCTCAGGTTCAAGCTCCTAAATGAGCCATTTTTTTATTTTTTTCGCTTAAGTTTAATGAAGGGTAACAAAGTAAATTTTCTATCATCCCCTACCTTAAGAAGAGTCTGCTAACCCTAGAAACAGGACGCCTCCATATTTCTGGTCACATTTTTCATCGATTTCACTTGATTTTTATGCTATTTATGCTTATTTTTGTAGATCTATAATCCTAGGTTCAATTTTTACCAGAAATATCATGAAAAATACGATTTTCCAATGATTTCCGATTTATTTTCCGACTTGGTTCGAATCGCGGCGGCCCCGGGCTGCCGAGCGCCTCGCCGGCGACTAAGCGGCCGCGGCCTCCGCGTTTTCGAACACTGGTCAAAACAATACAAAATACTACTATTTTATTGTTAAGAACCTCTTGATTTTTGAAAAATTTGAAAGTAGTGATCAAAGTCCTTAGATTGACTAATTTCATTATTCATGAACATGTGATTATTTCACACTACCAGCTATTTCCGCGTCTAACCATTTCGTATGACCATGTGCATCAGTGGCTCTTATGGAGTTCTTAGCAAAAGTTTTTAAATAAAAAATAATTAAATATTGTGGGTCTCACGTAAAATTTTTAGCAAAAGTTTTTAATTAAGAACTTTAAGAGCTGAGTTTTTAACTATTCACGCCACGTGGCGACATATGATTATTGGTTCTTTTATTTTTTTTATTTTATATTTTTTTTTCATCAGTGAAAAAAAAAAATATTATTATTAAAAAAAATTAAGAACCCCAAGGAGGTTCACTGATGCACCACTGAATACTCGCCTCTATATTCTTCTAATTTACTGGTGGTGAGTGTCATACGACCACTGGCTACGTGATCTATACACTATTTGAGTGTCTTTTTTTTCTTTCTCAAAATACATTCTTTCCTTTTGGTTTGGGTCAACAAACGAAATTAATTAAGAGTTCAATCTTGAATAAAAAAGGAACAGAAGATATAAGTTTTAAAGAAAACATTTTCTAAAAAAAATGTTGGTAGTGATACCCTCTTATATACACGATCCTATAAACATATCTCAACTCTCCCCAACATGTTTCTAATTTAATTACTATGGATCTTAACATGAACAACACGAATGTACACTTTGAACTTTTGCATGATATGTAATTAGCTATCTAAGCATGTCAATTACTAGGCCACGCTTGACCATAAATCAAACAAAAAGGATGCTGATCTGCCATTTCCAATTTCAATCCTATGGAAGTCGCAAGCAATGTTTCGATACTTAAAACATTTTTCTCCATATCCAAAACCCTTCTGCTAAAAGTTTTACTGTCTAGAAGGTGTGCTTGCGAACCAGCTCGCTACTCACCCAACTGATTGTAAATTGATTGTAGATCACTCTTCATATGAGCTTGAGACAACATACATTGTTACCTTTTTGGATTGATTTGATTCACAGTCACAGACCCCCTTCAACTTTAGGTAGACATCATGGTCTCCTATATGATTAATCGGAACTGTACACAATTTACAAAATGTAATGTCATTAAAATAGATAAATAAATATCATAAATATGATTCTTTTCATCATGAGCTCTTTTCCACAATTCCCCTTTTTATATGCTTGGACGAAGTTATAAATTTTGAAATACACGATAGTAGCGTCTTAAAATCTTGAAATAGAAGAACAACAATTTTATATATGATTAACATTTTCATTTGTATTTAATGACACGTAAGATTTTCGTTTTAACTATGTACTAATTAATAGAATATATTTAAATAAATGCTTATATAAGATAATTAGGAATGTCGATTAATTATATAGTTAATTAATTGTGGTCGTTTGAAAGATGTTATTGCTGTTCGGAAAAAAAGCCACGATCGGCGTCTACAAGCTCGACGCTACGAGTATTTCGTAGCTATCCGCAGCAAGCTATCCACGACCTAGCTATGACAGAAATTGCGTTGACTGTTGTTTGTAGATAAACGACTATCTATGACACTATCCGTAGCTATTTTATACCATAATTTTAAAAAAAAAAAAAAAATTAATTTAATTAAATATTTTATAATAAAATAATATTACAATAAATATTTATATCAGAAAAATAAAATTAAAAAGTACAAAAATCGCAACAAAAAAAAAATGCAGAAATCGGTATTCCTTAGAGCATCTCCGGTATGGTGTATGACCGATGAACCATAAATCAACTCGGCTTTACACCAGCCTCTTCGTCTTCGCCGCAACTTGAGGGAACCGGTGATTGAGGTGGGAGAAATCCGGTGGAGAGGTGCGAGATCTGCGGTGTCTTCGTCTTCGTCTTCGCTTCTCTCACAGGAGCTACGGTGACGAGATCAGAGAAGATTCATCTTCGTCTTTGTCCCTCACTGATACAGATCTAGCAGATTCGTCTTCTTCATCGTCTTAGATTCGTCTTAGATTCGTCTTCATCGTCGTCTATCTTCGTCTTCGTCCATCTTCGTCTTCCTCGATCTCTAATCATCACGAGAAATCAATACCTTGATACAAAAAATACGATGAAGGTTGAGAGAGTGAGAGATGAGAGATGATACAAAAAAAAAAGTGAAGAAGAAAGTGTTTGAGGGTTTGATACACGAAGAAGAAGAAGTTTGATACATGATGGGGTTGACGGCTCGTGAGCATAAGAGTGAGGGAAGAGAGATTATTAATTAGGTTAAAGTTAATCAATGGCCAAGATTTAATATGAGTTTGATCTAACGGTTAAAAACTAATTTTTGTGTTTGCTTAAAAACAATCTGAACCATTGATATATTTTAATCAATGGTTCTTATTTGTGATCCAAGTGACACATAAATTAACCAATAGAATATTTTAGAGGTATATTTAATATAAAATAATTAGAAAAACGATTTAAAATAGTAATAAAATAGTAAAAAAAAAAAAAAAAATTTAGATTTAAAATTATAATAGATAAAAAATTATAAAATTAAATTTTATAAATTATTTAACAATAATAAAAAATAAGTGTATATAATTGTTAAAACTCATTAAATTGGATTTTAATTTATAATAGTTAAATTAATTTATGTAAAGTATATATTTAAATAGTTTAAATATTAGTTTTGTGTATATATAATTAATTTTTATTTTTTAATTTTTATAATTTATGATTAAGAGTAAGGTTTTTAGTATGATTAGAGTTTATGATATATGGTTTAATGGGTTGGTATTTAGGGTTATAAGTTAAATGTATGAGAATAATAGATTTGAAAAAAATTGTATAAATGTTGAATCTTAGGTTTGGATATGTTATAGTGATTGGAATTTTGAATTTATTTGTACTTTAGAGTTTTAGGGTTTGTTTAGGGTTTAGGGTTTAGAGTTTTAATTTGTTTTATGTAAACTATATATGTAAATGTTTAAATATTAGTTTTATGTATATATAATTAGTTTTATATTTTGATTTTATAGTTTATGATTGAGATTAATGTTTAGAGTATGATTATGGTTTAAGGAGTATGGTTTTAAGTGTTGTGATTAGGGTTTAAATTTAGTGTTTAGAAATAATAGATTTGAAAAATATTTTTAATTTAAAAGTGTTAAAATTTAGTTTTGGATATGTTATAATAATTATAAGTTTATTAGTTAGAATTTTAGGGTTTGTTTAGGGTTTAGGGTTTGAATAGCTACGGTTTTATTCGTAGCTATCCGTAGCTATGTCATAAAGCTATAGATAGCTACGAATAAAACCGTAGCTATCGGTTTTCTGCGGCAGGTTCGCAGCTATTCGTAGCCATATTGCTGCGAATAGCTACAATCTGTTGTCGTGGCTATTTAGCTACAGATTATTCCGCAGCTATCCGCAACTATAGTTTTCTACGACTTTGTCGTAGCTATTTGTAGATAATCAGCTACGAATGGCTACGACATAAATCCGTAGCTATATAGCTGCGGATAGCTACGGAATAGCTATGGATTGAAGCCGTAGCTATGTCGTAGCTATCTGTAGCTGAAAAAATTAGCTACGGAAAAATCCGTAGCTAATCCGTAGTTAAATACAGTTTTTCTTGTAGTGGATGTTATTGCTGTTCGGAAAAAAAGCCAAAAACGGTTGTCTTAGAGCATCTCCAACCCACACCAAATCCTACACCAAACTTTATTTTGGTGTAAAATCTTCTCCAACCCCACTCCATTTCCAACACCAAAATGGTGTAAACCCATTTTTTCCACCAAATTTGGTGCAATCTCATTTTTTCACACCAAAATTGTGTTGAACTTTTTTATTTATAAAGCACTCCTTGAAATTTTAAATAATTTGATTTTAAGATTTATAATAATTTATTTGACAAACAAATATGAAAATTTTATAATATCTATTTTGTTTTATTATTTTAATATGGGATAATGTGTATTTTTATATTGTAATAGTTAAATTTAATTAATATCATAATTTATGAAAGTTTTTAAAAATAATTAATGGGTCAATTTGTCAATTTTATAAGTAAAATGTATTATTAAAAAAAATAGAAAGTAAAAATATAATTAAATTAATTTTTTGGTGTAGAAAATGGTGTAATACATTGGAGAGAAATCTGACACTATTTTGGAGTTACACCATTTTGGAGTAAAAAATGGTGTAATACATTGGAGATGCTCTTAGGCAGAGCCGGGCGTTTAGGCAAAGTTGATTAAATAACAATTGTCACTAAATTATGTAATTGTTTAAGTAGGTGTAGCAACCCAATACATTGAATCCAATGGAAGACAAAAGACAATAACTCCTTTTTGTAATCCGCCGGTCTTATCTTTGATCACATGCTTAGCAAATTTAGTGGCTTGTCTTTTCCATCCACGTCTACGTACGCCACGTGTATGCATAATGCATTCATTATACATAAGTTAGTGTATTTAATTAATTATTAGTTCACTCCCGAGGCAGCCGCCATGAAGCTTTCTTCTCCGATCTGAGCTTTGCCGTGCAGATCTCTTCCGCCTGAAAGCTTCATCCCGCCCATGGAGTCCACGGCTGCCGTTGCCTCTTCTCCTCCACCGCCCTCCAAGCCGCAGGACCCGTGCTGTGTATCACCTCTACCGCCAAACCCGCCTGTCCCGCCTGTTCCTCCGGATCCTCCGCCGGAGAGCCTGCTCTGCTCGCCGTCCTCTGATGCATCTCCCCACCTCGCCGCTCCTCACCGATGCTCACTTATTTTCGTCGGTCTCTCCGTCAGTCACACCCTCCGCCGCTCCCGCCCTTCTCTACCGGGTAAATCTTCTCGGGCCTCTCCTCCATCTCCTTTGCCATTCATCCAGCCTTCGCCAGCTCCGACTACCATCTTCTCCTCGGCTCAAAATTCGTCGCTCGGTCATGCCTCTCCTCCGCCGCTGCTCTTTCTCTCAGATCTACCTCTCTCGACCGCACCTCCGACGTTGTGGATTGACTCCCCGTCTCTTGTTGGTACGATTGTTGAGTTTGGGGTTTTATATGGTTCTGAGAATCTTGTGGAGTTTATCAAGATTGGTGTGGTTCTGTTTTTACCCTCCGGTGTCACCAAACATCCCACACTCGTGTGCTGTCAATACTCCCCTGCTTTGGCGAGACCCTGGTCCAGATTACTCTGGCTATCTTCCAGCTCTTCAGCGTCCATTTCAGATCTGTTTCTCCAGGTTCTCCGCTCATACCTGCTCTCCTGCTTCCTAGATATGGAACTTAGTAGGCTATTCGGGAATGAGCTGGTTGTGATAATGTCATATTTGAGTTCGTGTGCTCCTAGATGCAGTATCTTTGCGCCTGTTGATTCCCCGTATGTGTGCCATTGTGGCATCTATATCGCGTTGTTGCGATCCTTTACCGCAGTATGCGGATCTCTTACCGCAGTATGCGGGTCTTTGACTATGTTTAGTCCATTGTTTGGTGATATGGTTGTGGTCTCTTTTATTTGGTGGCAGCTTAAAGAGATCATAATCTTTATGTTTCCTTCGGTGATTGTGGTTCTTTCGGATATTCAGTACCCTTTGATCTCCCTTGTGGAGCGTTTTATCATCCCAAGTTTCCCTCTTAGTTGGAGTGGCGTGGATGCTCAAGTCTTGTCGGTATTGCAAGGATTTTCCTCCCGGCTAGCGATCTACTCTGCCTTTGTAGCAGAGCCCGTAATCAACTGGATTGCATTGGATATGTTGTATCAAGAAGTTTATGGGATTGTTTCTCTTGATCGATCTCTTATGGGTTTCTTTGATGAACTATCTGTTATCTATCTTTTGACCATGTATTGGTTTGCCTTAGTGCATTTGTTGTTTCGTTTTGTAGCTTTTCCATTGCATTTGGATGTATTTTCTCCTCCTTTGATGGAGTTTGAGGTTTAAGATTAATGAAAGTTATGGTTTGATCAAAAAAAAAAAAAAAAAAATTAATTATTAGTTCATTATTGTTTATCATGTATTACGAGTTAAGTTCACAATGTGGACATAAGATATAGGCTTCTTTAGCCCAGAAAGATAAATACTTCTACTAAATTCGCTATAAATCTACTAGATCAGGTTCTTAATTTGTCTGAATTGGCTCACAATGTTACATTAAGAAGACAGTTCAAGTTTGTTGGCATATTATAAAACTATGTGTGTTAAGTTGGTTCTGATACCAGTGATATACATGCATGTTGACAAATTAAGCATGCCACACTGGAATCTTATATCATGAAACAGTATTATGTTAAATTAAGTGTTATTTATTTGAAGTTGAAAGCCTTTGTTTGTAAATACGATATGTACGATTTAATATACGGTGTACAAAATGAAAAGTCGTAATTATTTATGTTGTATAACATATTTGAGTAACAAAGTAAAGAATATATATACATAATACATTGTTTATATAGTTTATATATGTTGTCGTACTTATGTCCACCTTTTTGATATTTCGAAAACAGAACAAACATCATTATTTTGAAGATAAAAATAAATATTTAAATTACTTCTTACTTCTTTGCCATTTCGTTTTACTATTTGAGAATTGAGATTATTTATTTATATTGTGTATTTTGATTATTTGACACAATATTCATCTGCGAGTTTTTAGGATGAGTTTACGACTGGTTCTAATTCCAGGAAAAAAAACCTAGTACAAACAATTCTACCCCGAAAAACCTTGCTCGTCTCGAACTTACAGATTATTGCTCTTTTTTATTAATAAGAAAGATAATATGTATGAGCTACTGAGTTCACAAGCCGAGGAAAAACGGCAAACGAAAACATTAATGTTCATCAAAAATAAAACTTTTCTCAATTTTGGAACTAAAAAACCAAAAGCCCTTTTGATGATTCGGAATTTGAAGACTAGATGATGTGACATGTTCCCGTGGATATATTGACATGGGCATTTTATCTAGTGCAACAGTCGCTGAAGTGGTTCAAACACACGTTACACACCGATTGCAAAGGCATATAGTGAGAATTTAAATGTGATTGAGGATGAGATTGCAAAAATCAGCGACTTGCCACAAAGTTCGTAATATGATCTTCAATGGAGATGAAGATCAATCCAACTAAGAAGAGGACGAATTTAACAAGAGAAATTGTTGTTCTAGTCTTATTAAACTTTAGAGCAGAGTGATGAGGGAGAGGAAGGTTCTAACTCATATAAAAAAGGATAATGTTGTAATATAGAATAAGGGCGACTTAAATTTTTGGATCCTTCAACAAAAAAAAAAAAAAACAAGAGAATTTTGTGTAAAAAATTGCTTAGATTAATTCAAAATATAAGGTGAATAATAAAAAAAATTTAAGTTGAGATTTTATAGGTAAACCTCCATGTCTAAAAATCATGAAAATAAATAAAAAAATCAGTCATGAAGTAATAAACTAGTTAGAAGTATGGCTTAATTTTAAGTCTTCTTCAAAAAAAATATTCAAGTAAATGATCTTCTAAGCAATCCAATCCAGCCAGAACACACATTGAGAATCTCTCGTTCTTTTGGAATCTTCGAATGTCTTCCTAAACTACCCAAAGAAGATGAAAGTAAGTTGTGGTAAACCTTGTCCTTTTGTGCTAAAAATGGCCAAGTCTTCATGGGCTTGAATTCTCCCAATCTCCTTGATTTCTCTAGCAGTCTTGGTTTTAATAGGAGTCTTGGATTGATTGTTATCTCATCGGTCGTGTTTTAAACGGGCTTGGCCTTGGGTGGCCACCAAAGTCGGTTTATCGACAAAACCGAATCTAATTTGAAAGGTTTGGAACTCGGTGATCTCCAGGGATTTTAAGATGGTTTCCAGGTGGCCTAGAGTCTCTTGGAAGCTTCTTGTATGTCCAATTGGTTTTACTGGCCACCTTCTTTAATTTAATGAAGTTAAAGCTTTGGGTCGCCCATAAACTCCATTTGAGAGGGTCTTGGGTGCCAAGTATTTATAAATGATTCTTGTGCTTTGTCCACGTGCTCCAACTGCTCCATTATCTTCTTCATGTAAAAGTTGACTTGGTTTTGAATGGCCTTGTTTCTGGACCTTGTTATTGGTTGGTTTGGGACACAAAATTGAGCACCTCGCTTGGTGGTTCTCTTATAGGTTTGATGTCCTCTTAATTCTCTCCTTCTTCTCTTGAGAAGGTTTTGTCCTCGAAAATGGATCATCTGCTTCAAAATGAACCAAGTCACTAACATTAAATGATGTAGAAACAATATACTCACAAGTATCTCAAGGCAGTATGCATCATCGTAGCTTCTTCACATAATCTGTTTTTGCTTTTCCATCTACATTAAAAAAACTCAACAGGACGTAAAATAGTCAAATCAAACGGAGTAAAAGGATTAAAAACATAAAAAAAATTGAAAGAATGAGAGTTTTGTTGCCGAGGGTGGTGTTCGATTGTATGCAAACTCTACAAATGGTATTTCTTCCAACCAATTCTTCATGTTTTTTCTCAACTGTAACTCTTATAAGTGTTTCCAATATCCTATTAACCACTTCTATTTGTCCATCTATTTGTGGATGATATGTTGTAGTGAACAAGAGATTGGTTCCTAGCCTTTTCCAAAGCGCGCAGAAAAAGTGACTTAGGAACTTCGTGTCACTATCCGAAATAATGTCCTTGGCACTCCATGTAATTCTTGAACACTTTTCTAGCTCTTCATCAGTGACATACAACTCCTTAAAGTTTTCAAACCCAAAATCTTAGCCTCCATTGACTAATAATTTTTCAAATTAATTAATATCAATTTATTTTGCCAAATCCCCAGTTGATTCACAAATTGTTTTTGTCAAGTGTTGCAATGCCTTAGACAATTGTATAATCACTTGTCAAATCATCAATTAGAGTACAAACAAAAACTTTAAATCATACCTAGCTAAGTTGTACTTGTATCTAATCTATTTTACACTTGCTCATGTAACCCCCCCCCCCCCACATGTAACGATACATTTCAACATAACAAGTCATTTGCAATTAGTTATCTTCTTCTAGTTATAGGTTATCTAGATTAGCAAACTTATTCATGGATACATACATATTTACATTAGCACACATCACCATATCTCAATTATTACAATTATTATCTAAACACAGATAATATGGTTGTATTTGATTGACTTGTTCTTGGATAGAGTCATCAGTATTTTAAGCAGCTTTATATGTATCACAGACAAGTTTCTGGGAAATATGGAACATCCCTTCACATCACTTTAATGTCTATCTAATAGATCCTAGGGTATTTTGAATTAATATTTTAATTGTTTTTTTACTAATACTCTATAGCAACGATTCCAATTTTTGCTCTCATGTCTATTTGGATGGACATAATGCTCCTACATCCTGTAACTAATCCAATCCTACTTAACCATCCGTTGTTATTACATTTACACATTTGTACAGATGTTTTAACATTTTTATTCCTTGATAATTGAACGATATACTCTATAGCGACGATCTAAATTTGTGCTCTCTAAAACATTGTTTATGTATGGACAGGCTGATACAACTATCCACTAATCTTCTAACTAGACATATTCTACATATCAATCCCTTGTTATAGCAGTTAAGTCTTGGACATCTCTACCCTACCCATTATAATTTCCCAATGTAGTACAATAGTTCTATGTATGACGCCTAGATTGCAGGTATGTATCCAAAACCTGATTTTAGACAGAGTATCTATCCACCATCTAATATATATACACCAATATTTGTAAATAGATTCTACATATAATGTGTTACTCACATAGTCATATTTCAAAAAGCAAAACGGTGTTTAAGTATCAGAGTTAAACATACAAACCATTAAAAAAATTAGTTGAGAATTTTCGGGACAAATCATTTCTTATAAATGTCCATCGCGTACTCCTGTCTAAACTGGTCCATGAACTTATTTGTCATTGACTCCAATCCCTATGCTTGGGCTAGATCATGCATCTCAAGAAATTTCATTGTAACAGGTCCGCAATCGCCTGTTTTGTCATTCTTGTACAAAGTCTTCAAGCGATTCCATGTATAAGCCTATACAATGTCTTTCAGATCATGTTTCATTGTCTTGCTTGGCTCCTTTGCCTTCAGACACTTAGTTTCATGGACCAGCTTGAAAAGGTTTTCCACTATGTAGAGCACCATCTGTATAACTGGGGCAAGATATTGAGCAGCTTGATTGTCCCGACTGTGTCTTGGTAACGGATCTAATACTTCAACAGACCCCAACTCGATGTTAATAATAACTCCAACCCATTGATCTTCTTTCCAGTTCACCAGGACGTATATTATTCCCGCATCTTCAAACCACTTCTCCTTAATACGGACGTGATTCCAGTCCCCGTATACGAACTCCTTGATGCGATCGCCTCAATGATACCTTCACTTATCCTTGGACGAGTAGAAGCTCCTATATTTACCTTGCAAATGGTTTGAGAACCAAGGCGGGAGGAAAACTAACTTCTCCTCAGCATAGTACGTAGCATGTTTCATGTATATGAACTCTCCAAGTACATGCATATGTTGAAATACCCAGATACTTTATAAGTTAACAACATATGTCAAAATATAAAATAAATTCAGTTTATTATAACCATTGTGTTGACACATTTATTAGGCTATGAAATGTCAGGCAATAATTTGTTACTTATCTCCACCTCCCCATATATAAATTCTTGAGCATGTATTCCATGCACGTTTATACCAAAATTAGAGCAGCCGAGTGATATATACCATTTATCTAAGTGCATTGAGTTCTTATTACATCGTATGACGGAGTTTAAATGTTTCTTTCCAGGCATTCTTGTGGTCAATAAACATATCTTCGCTTTCACTTAATCCTGTAAATATCCGTGTAAGCTCTTACCTCTTTAATCGTTGACTAGTTTTAACATGCTTTGGTTGGGGAGAAGAATCGCTCAGCTCCACCTTTTCTTCAGTGCTTACAGCCAGTTCTTTCATAGAGACATGCTTCTTCTTTTGTTGACCTATCGTTGAAGCTTTGACGGTGTTGTTGCCAAGATCATCTGATTTCTTAACACTGCTCTTCTCGTTACCCTTCTTCGTCTTTTCCCTAACTTCACCTTCTGGTGCATGGCACACATAATAAGAACCTACATAATAACTAGATCTTTATGAATGTGTCGAATCACACGCATTTAAAACCTATAATTAATTACCATGGGCTATTTCTCTGTCGTCACATATTCCTTTCCATCTACTACTTTACATTGATTCAAGGCAGTATCTAGCTGGCTTTCTATGGATAGGTCATTAGTCTTTCCTTCACATGGAGTCCCGAGATTACTCTGGCCATAATGAATCTCAATAATTAGTACTCATTACTTAACTTATCATGCCATAAGTAGGTCAAGAACACATAATAAGTAGGTCTTATGAGTCTGTCGAACCCCACACAAATAAAACTTACATTTAAACTATTGTGGATTGTTTCTCTGCCATCACAGAATCCTTTCCATCGACCAGTTTACACTGATTCAATCCAAATGTCTTTCTATGGATAGGTCATCAGTCTTTCCTTCACATGGAGTCTCGGGGTTAATATGGCTATAATGGATTTCAATAATTAGTAATCAATACTTAAGTTATCATGTACACCATAATTAGGTCTGGAACACATAATAAGTAGGTCTTGTGAATCTATCGAACCACACAAAATTAAAATTTACATTTAAATTACCATGGATTATTTTTTTGCAGTACAGACTCTTGTCCATCTACCAAGGCAGTATCTAGTTGACTTTCCATAGATAGGTCATCATTCTTTCCATCACATGGAGTCTCGAGGTTACTTTGGCCATAATGGATCTCAATAGTTACTACTCAATAGTTAATTCGCTTAGTTTATTAAGTATAAATAAGATGACAATAAACTAATTATCCAAACACATTCAAAATGCATTCATAGATCACCTGATTTTGTGGATCTAAGGTAATACCCACTGGGCTCTCTGTGGATAGTTCATTCGTCTTTATTCCACACTAACTCCCGTTGATACTCTGACCATAATAGATCTAAAAAATTAGTATCAATAGTTAACATGTTTACGTACATCAAATATAAAAACCAAAAACCATAAATATTGCGTTAGCAGGATACCTAAGATGACAACAAAATAAAAACACATGTACTCAAATGTATCCATAGATAACCTGATTTAGTGGGCGCAAAAACACACTATTTTCTATTGCTTTTTCTCCAAGTGTTTTCAGGCTTTGTTCCGCATAGATAACCTCGCACGGCTGCTCTTGATCCTCAACCTCTATAGTCATGGCCACGGATTCCTTTCCACCAAGTAACACATTACCGACAATTGATTCGTCTCTTGATTTTCAAGGCTAAATAAGTTCATCTAGCTGAGTACAAAACTTTCCAAAGATAAATTCAGATCCTTGATTTTTTCTGATCGAAAGATGTTTCATCAACATAGTTGTTAACTTAAAGTATAACAGAATTCACATTATTACAACTTGGGTCGTTGTTGCTAGTAGGACTTTCAAAAGTTTGTTCACCGACTCCAATATTAATACTACCAGGCCCTCCAGCATAAGATTTCCTCTTCCTCCACTTATTAGATGCAGCTAACAAACACCTTCTTCATCCCTGTTAAAGTATGGGGGACTATTTAGACATCTACTTGCAGGCAAGCTACAAGCCATGAACGTTAGTCTTCATTTTAACGACATCATCTATGCTTCCTATTTTGATATTTGCTTTATCACTTCTTTAAATGTATTCTCTACCCAGATCTTAAACTTGTCATTAACAACCAAATCAGCCTCATCGCTGGCTTTGTCTTCTGTTGCAACATACGCCATTATCTTCCTTTTACTCTCGACAAAAGGCTTGGGGATGTGTTCAATAAGCCTCAGATAAGAATCACCGCTAGGCCACTCATGCTTTTTGAACTTATGTTGACTATCCATGAGATTTCAAGATAAACAACTTTATTTTCTTTAATCTCGTCACACCATTCGCCCCAACCTTCACCCAATGGGGTGATTTCGGGTTTCAAATAGGGCACCACTTTCACATGTACATAGACAAGTTACGCATTTTAATGGATAGAGAGTGAATAGTATATGTATGGATGATTCTAGCACAGTATCCACTTACCTCAAGTCCAAAATCTATGTCTAACTCATTGTCACTGCATGTTTAGTTGTTTTGGGAATTTTTTGGAATGTACTATCCATGAAGTTAATAATGGATTCATGTTCAGGCATCCTCTCCAAGAATCTTGGTATACAAACGGAAATCTAGGAATTGATATGCAAGCGGGAATCACACACGACCTTCGTTTGTTGTTGCACTTGCGTTCTGAATGTTTAAATAGGATCATCACCTAGTTTACCAGATCTCGGACCAGGTTTCATTGAGATAATCATCTTATAAAAGACTCACGCCCCCATGGATAGTTTAGAAAGTAGTCCACATCCCTAAGCATCTCAACAAACTCATGTGTTGCCTTCGTAGACTGGTTGCTACTAATAAGCACTCCATCGACAATACATATCAGAGCAAGTTTCAACCTGTTTGAACCATCCATCTTTGGATCATCGGACATTTTAAGTATATATATGTAATCTTAACACCTTGGTCCTCCTTTTCCCACCCTTACTCATATTGCCAAACAAGTCTTCCTACACAAACGTGGATGCTTCTGGAGTCATCTTCTTCTCTGTTATTTCCTCTTGTTCGGGCCACTCACAACAATTTAATCATGTTATCTATCCGAACTCAACTAGCGAAAATCGAAGAGGCTGCCCTCTAAAAACTGAAGTCAACTCGTATTTTTCGTAATTAGTTGCCTTGCCAATAGCTCATGAATCATTTTTTCTAAAGAAAATGAACTCTATTTGAGTGGAACCTTAAACAACTCTCCAAAACTAACTGGAATCTTGAATTCTCTCCCACTCGGACGTAGCCTTAATATTTTTCCACATTTTGTTTAGTATCTCCGATTTTAAATATATACTCAGTCGGTTTTATGGGTATCGATATGTCTTGTACAATCTAATAGATAGTTTATCTTCTACCATCATCTACAAAGGAAACATTGCTAAAAATTTACGATTGCAAAGCCGCCCAAAGATAATCTTAGGGCATTCTAACTTTACCTTATGAATAGTGCACGATGACCAAAAACCGTGAACGCAAAACGAATTATGCACTCGCCAGGGGAGAATGGAAGAGAGAGGCCAATTTTCTTTATTCTTTTTCTAGCCACTAAAAATCCATGACCATTTATTGTACAATTGACCGTTCTTTGAGACGAGTTTACATTAGCGATTTGGATTCTATTGTAAGTAGTATATTTATTTCAAGGAAAGTGCGTATAAAATAACGACTACATTTAATCATTAATTTCGCATTTTAATCGGTTAGAGTAACCATATTTATATGGAAGAAAAATAATCAAATCCTTCATTTCAAGAAAAGAGTATAAAACAATGAACACCTTACAACGCACACAGGTATTTGTCGGTATGGTTTGTTTGGTTAGTCTGTAGGCCACCTAGGGATTTGTACTTGGAAATGATGAGTGCATGTAAAAGTTGAGGTAAAAACAATTAGAGTATCAATCATTCGTACCGCACTATAATATACGTCGGTTTAACCTTTGTGTAGGACAAACTCATTGATGATGGTAAGTTAAAAACTTAGGATCCTATCTCTGCTACACAATGCCAACTTCTCGACAAATGAAGCAAACATTCATTCATAGTTTCTCAAGATTTAACATTGTATATCCATGTTTCACCGAATAGCTCGACTACTCTGAAGGGTACGTAAAAGCTTTTTGTGCAAGGGATGTCTCGTAAGTTCATCTAGGACGACCAAATATAGTGTTTACACATAATAGATTATTGAATCCGGAGTTGTAACAAATTTACACCATTAAAAAGATTACATTTTTTTTTTATTTCTCACTTTTAAAAGTAAAAGTTCTTAAAAGATAAGGAGAATGTATACCTTTAGGCTTTATGAACAGTAAATGATAATCATATGCAATGCCCTTCGTCCTTTGTGGAATTAAAAACAAAAGCGGTCAAGTGTTTTATGATTAGTTTTTAAAAGCATCCATACATTACTGTGAAATATATAAGGGAAATATAAAAACAAAAGTAATATGTAATAGCACAGATAATTATTATTATTATTATTATTATTATTATTATTATTTAGCACAGACAATGGTCAAACCTTCCCAACTATTTTGACATACAATGAAAGTAAAAAACGTAATTTCTGCATTATATGCCTAGCGCAATCTTTATATTAATTGAAAAGTACTTTTGGCCTTATATTCACTCTCAAAATGGTTGATTACTATTTTACCATTAATAAAATTAGGCTAATTATAATGTTAACCTTAATTTACATTAATAATTTTATTATGTTTATTTTTAAAAAATTATTATAGATATACATATTTAGATTAAAAAATGAGATGATAAATATAAAAATATTTGAAAAAATTTTAAATATATTTTAGAGATAAACATATCTTGAATTTAAAATAAAAATTAAGATGAGATGATAGATATGAAAAAAAGTATAAAGATTTTTAGTTTTATTTTAGAGATATACATAACCATCAATAAAACAAATAAAAAAAGAAGATAAATATGAAAAAGTTTATGAATATTTTAAATATTAATAGATATTATTTTTGAATTTTATATAATAAATTTGTATTATATCAATATTATTTATTTAGTAAATAATGATTAAGTATTTTAAATAAGATATTTATGTATTAATTTATATATATATATATATATATAATATATAATTACAAATTATTTATTACTATTAGTTTTATTAATAATAAAATATAAAATATTTTATTAAATATAATAATATATGTATGTTTATTTTATTTTATTTTAGAGATAAGTACAATCTAATTAAAAAAAATAAAAAGATAAATACTTTTGAGTTATAGATTTAGTTATTGATAAATATGATTGTTTTAAATAATAATATTTTATATAATAAAAGAATATTATTTATATAAATATTGAATTTGGATAAATATAAACAATAACTAATATGTATATTAATATTTAACATATATATAACTTTAATTCATTATAATTAATATAAAAATATGTTTACACAGTAAATTTAGATATTTATACATATAATTTTAGATAATAATTTATTTCTTACTATTAATTTTAAAATTTATATATAAAATATAAAATATTTTAATAAAATTAAATAAAATAATATTTATATTATGTTTAATTATAATTAATATTGAATTGATGATTTTTTATAAAAAGAATTATTTATTAATGGTTGTGCTCGCACATGGTGCGAGCAAATCATACTAGTTATATATATAGTGGTACTTATCAATAACCTTTATATAACTATATTTAATTGCAAAAAAACAAAAATAATGTAAAAATATAATAAAAAATATTACTTGAGAGAAGCTAGTGAGAGAAAATATTTCTCTTCTCTCCACCCCCTCCCCGACCATAGTGCTGCTAGCTAAGAAGCACGGGGACGCCTGTTTGGCGACGTTTCCCATTTTAGAGACGTTTTGGGGACGGGGACGGAGACGTGGTGGGGATACGGTGGGGACGTTTCCGTCACGCTTTGATAAATGGGGACGGCGAATGTTGGGTGGAGACGGTTCGGGGACGTTTCCACATAAATTTATAGTCTTGTGTAATGCAAACCTGTGTTCAAACTGGAGATTCTGCCAGCTTTATATCAATATCTTCACGCAAAAGCATTACAAACTTTCTTAGAATGCTCAACATTCAATGTTGTACCAGTCATACCTTAGATTTTCAATAAAAGTCTGTATATCAATGCCTAGTATACTCGGTAGGATTGACATATATTAACTAGACAAACATTATACTGCACATATCTATGCCGACCCCGCTTTTATAAATTTTGAGTTTAGCCGCTTCATGTACCTGTTGCCGTTCCCGTCCCCGTTTTCCGTCTCCGTATCCGTCTCGGTGCAACATAGGCTGCCAGCGTCACTTTCCCTCCGCCCTCCGACATTCATGTCCAACCGTCGCTGCAAGCGGTTTTGCCTCATCGTTGTATTTGCGGCGCTTCAACTGTGGAAAAGTTTTTCTTCCTTTTAGATATAGTCTTTTGCTCGGTGACGCATGAAGATAATTATATGGTGCTACTATGGTGACTTGGTAATGACTCCAGAGGCGGTGTTTTATCTCCGGCCTTAAGGCTTATTACCCAGTTATGTTCGTCTCACTTCTATGGAGTAGGTCGGTTCTCAAATCTACCTAGCTCAATCATGGTTATCTGTCTCGATCTCTAGTTGTCTCTTGATTTGTGAGATGTTATGGTTCTCTTCTCCACGGCTGTCTTTCTTACGGTAGTAAGACAATTGTTTTGTGCCAACTTCACTCCTCCGCTCTCGTCTCTCTCTCTGGCGAAATTATTGGCAAAGCTTTTGTGTAATTTCTTGCAAAAAAATCAAAAAACCTAAAAATATTTATCTAATGCAAAAAATGGTTTAATTGATTTAGTTAAATATTTTTAGTTCCAAAAAGCTATATTTAATTGATTAAAATCGTCTTTCAAGATAACACTTAATTTGTAGAAGTGTTTCTCTGGCATAATTTTAAGACTCGCAAGCAGTAATTTATGTATTATATATAACCTAAGTCTATTAGTTTGAAAAGAAAATTCAATAACTTATTTTGAAGACCGCCTATGACCTGAACAAAGGAAAGAAGTTTCTAAAATTGTAATCTAGTGGCCTAGTGGGAACGTTAAATCGCCTGGTAACGAAAAGTGATAATTATTGTTGGTATTAATTAGTTGCCATAATAACGAACTAAAAGTGAATAAATTGGGCAAAGGTCATATGTTGTAATGATGTTGGTGAGTGATATTTCAGTTATGTTCATCATTGGTAAGGCTAGGAGGTTAAAAGACCAAACATATATCAAAAGATTCGGAAAAGGAATTGCTTTTTATGGAAAAAGGGGCTTCTATGATTTTGTTTCTCATGTTAGTTATGAGACAATCTGACTTTTTCATTATTTAGATATAGTGATTATTTTTAGTTTTTCACATGCATCATTATACATTGAAATTCTGATTTATTTATTTTTGTTTTTGAATTTGTTTGTTAAATCAGAATTTCAATATTGTTCAGTTTTATTTTGTTTAATTTAATAGACTATAATTAACATGATTAGTGAATAAAAAAATTAGAATATAAAATTGATAACCCACGTAATTATGACCAATATATTTAAATTAAGATTAGATTTTGGTTATTACGAAATTATTCCTTCTAAATCCTTGTGTTGCAAAACAGTCTTTGTCCAGAAAAAAAATATATTTGTTTCTTTGCAAAAACCATCTATATGACACAAACATCTTTCGTTTGCAGTAATAGTTAATTGTGAACTATTCACTGGTGTTGCATTTGTTTGCGTAGATAATTGATTTTCTTCTCATAACATGTCTTTTGCCAACGACCCCTTTTTCTCTCTCTCTTGCATATCATGGTTTGTAGGACTTTTAATCATGGGTATATGTCTTTGTTTTGAGTCTTTTAGAATCCTTTGCAGTCCTTTTATGTATGTTTTCAGGTTTAGACACGTTTGGAGTGGATTTGGACATTATAGCGCATTCTCGAGCTAGCATTTGGCCGAGAGGAGAGTTCACTATTGATTTCACAGACCTGTGTCGATCGACGCAACATTGGCATCGATCGACACAAGGTCGACACAGACAATTCTCAGCGGTTAATGAAGAGTTTTGGAATTTTTACTTTGGTCCAGAAGTTTTTCATAATTACAAAGAAGCCCCAGCCGAGTTTAGATCATTATATTAGAGTTTTTAAGCCATTGTTTAGGCTACGCTTTACTTATGCATTAATTTACTTTAAGAGAGTTAGGGGCTGATCTTGTACTCGAGAGAGAAGAGATTTTGAACCCCAGTTCTTTATTTTATATGCTATTTGGTTTTCTATTCATGATGTCTTCTATTTCGATGATCATGTCTGAGTAGTTTACATGTTAGGTTTAGGGATTCTCACAGGGGATTTCATGGAATTATAGGTTGATCAATCTGTAGGGATTCATATATGCTAGTTCTTCATCTAGGGTTGTTCTTATTGCTTGATCTGAATTACCACTTAGATTATTGATGTCAGGTTGATTTCTGCAAAGAAAGTTGATTAATGAACTAGAAAGAACCTTGATGAGCAATTTGACTATTCGCAAAGAAATTTGGCTTAGGAGAATTGTGAACAAAACACTACAAAAAAATAGGCATATAGCATCAGTTATTTAGCATCACTTGTATAAATGATGTCAAATAAAGAAGAAAAATTAATATTTGGAATCTGAGATTAACGCTTGTTTAGAACTCTAGGATTCGCAACGAAAGTTGGCTTGCTAGGTTGTTAGACATAGATAATATTCGCAACGAAAGTTGGTCTGTTATAATTTTGTGATTCTAGTTCTAGAACAGTTCTTAATTAGATCCCGATTGATTGATTTACCTATGTTCCTGATTTTCTGAGAACTCCCTTGACCTGACGCCTTCGCCTTCTGATTTACAAACCGTTTACTTGCTTTCTGTTCTGATTTACTGCTTTCTACCGCTTCTACCTAGCTTAACCTGAAATTCTATAATCTATCGCAAGAGGCTAGAGTCTTTGTGGATCCGATACCCTATATACTACTAGTTCACGTCTGTGCACTTGCAGTGTAGATCTAGGGATTAAAACCTGATCGTATCAGCCGCCTCTTTAGAGTCTGGTGGCTCGCCACCATCGACGGTTGTGAAAGGATTTGCCCCCCTTTCTTTTCCGTTCTCCTTTTGCCTTGCTCCTCAGCGGTTTTTGCGGACTCCCTTGTGATCTTTGGTGGCTATGTTTGGGGCGGTGGCAGCGTAGCGATGTTCTCTGGCAGATCTAAGATTTTGTGGGCTTTGTCTCGTCGGATCTGCGAGGACCGGATCTGGTGAGGTGTCCCCAAAGCCTTCTTCCTAGTTTCTTCTGGAGATATACTTTGGTTCTAGGGTTTTGTTACCAATGGACCGACGTTGGGGTGGTTATCTGGTTAGGGGAAGAGTCTCAGTTTTTCAGAAGGCTCTCTGTGAAGATCCCGTCACTTTTTTCTCCTTACCACATATCTGGTTAGTTTTGAGGACGACGGTGGTGTTTGCTGGATTTTGTTGTGGCGGTAGTGTTTGGGTTAAGGGTTGAGGCGTGTCTAGGTCCTCTGCCACTCATTCCTTTTCTCGGCGCTTCTTTTTATGCCGGAGTCTTCTTTTCCTAGTTCAAGTCCGCGAATCGAAAAACCATTTGCGGCAGTGCTATGGTTTTGGCGGCTGTTTTCATCTTTCTCTCGGCCGCTCTCTCCAGTTTTTATTCTTTATCTTCCTCTATCAGTGGCGTTGTCGGTCTGGTTTTGGTTTAGGCGGGTTTGGTGGACGGTTGCTTTAATTGATGTGGAGGTTTCGTTCAGACGAGCTCTACGGTTTTCGTCTCAGCTATTTTGTATCCGGTGTTGGTCATCTTTAGATCTGCTTAACCGATTCTTTTGTGGGCTTTTGGTTATTTTCAGTTTTCTTTTTATTTATCAGTTGCATTTGTATGTTGTTGGAAAAATAAAACCAAAAATAAAAAATCAATATAAAAGCTTTTTGAAAAAAAATCAAGTCTTTTGCCTGAGCAATTTTAAAAATATATTAGGAATTCTGATCTACTTTTGTGAACATTTTATCATTCTTATTTTTTTTTTAAATACCATATTATCCATGAAATAGCTGGTTAAATTATCTTTAGGAAGTCTAAAAAAATAGATAAACTAAATTTGAAAATATTGATGACATGGGAAATATTCAAAGATTTGGAAAAATATATGAAAGAGTCCATGTTTGAACCGCCAAAATACATTCAAAGACCCACAAAGAGTATATTGCATATCATAATTTATCCTTTTGATCTCAAATTTTTGGTGATCGATATTTTATTTTCCATGAAAAAAGCAGCAAGCACGAATTTTATATATGGACCATAGTATACATTATTGTGACTTTTGTCTCTCAGTATATTTGTTCAAGATTATACCCCAATTTATATATCTTCGATTTTTTTGTCAAATGCCATTCATAGTTATCCAGTTTTAAAGTGAAACTAATTGACATACTTTGAATAAGGACCAAGTCCTCATGAATAATTATTGCTTGAATATCTCATGTTCGGGTTCATGGGTCAAAAAAACATTGAAAGTGAACGTAAGTTAATAATTTTAACGTTTACAAGTTGATGATCTCAAGAGAGATGATGAGATCCACAGAACGTTTCATATTTGAATGGATTTTCATATTCCAATATCTTTTATTAGTCCTTGTTATTAATTAATCTAATATATATAAAGCAGAAGTCATGTGAGAGAAAGAATCTGACCTGGTCCAATCAAAACATCTCATTATGCTGACGTGTCACCATTTTTAGTGACTATTCTGAAACATTTTTTGGTGACTATTCGGGTCAATTTTTTTCATCTCTCTCAATTTCTCTGGAAAAAATCTCTCTCCCTTTCATCGCTGAAAACGGTTCAGGATGCGATGGCTCACCATTCTCTCTGCAGATCTCTCTAATCGAAAATATGAAATCCATATTTCTTCTCAAATTTTTAATTCCTTAGTTCCCAATTGAGTTTATGGTCGAGTGATTAATAGGAGAGTTTTAATTTTATCTCTTCTCTTCCCCATCACCCACAATCTATCAATTCTCCATTTTCATTCAAAACAGTCGAGAGAATAAGATTTCTTCTAAAAGAGAAGAGATTGAGGAGAAGAAAAGCGGCAGAAAAGAAGATAAGAGGCGGAGGCAGAGGAGAAGAGAAGCGGCCGTGAAGAAGGTAAGTGGCGAACCGAGGCGGAGGAGAAGCGGCAGATCGAAGCGGAGGATAATCAGCGGATACAGGCAGATGCGATGACCAGATCGAAGAAGGAGAGCAGAGCTGTCGGTTGTTTGAGTGGATGTGAGTTGTGACATCGTTTTGTAACCGTCGACCAGAGGGCTCCATGATTTGTTATCCCGTCGTTGGAACTGTTCACAGGTAACAGAAAAACTAGACGAAATGTTATTTACAAGATGGAAAGATCTGTTTTTTACTTCTTTATTAATACACCTTTGTAATGCACTATAGGGATAACATAGCCATATAGTCAAAGCACCTGCAGAATTGCCTTGGAAGATCAGGAAACTTGCCACTGATGTTGCCCAAAAGGCTGTTGGTTCTTTAGAAGGCATTGCGGTTTTCGCAGTGGAGATGTTCTTGACAGAGAATGGGATTTTTCGAGTGTAGAATAGCTATTTTAAGTTTTTGAGTATGCATATCTATGGTGCAATGTAGAATTGCTTGAATTGATTTTTTCTTTTCTGATATGACATTGAACTAATTTCAATTTCCTTAAGATTGAGATTAGGGCTTTTTTCTCATCGCTTTTGTTTAGTGGAGCTCAAATTTTGTTGGACTTTAATTTTTTTGTTTTCTTGGCTTTTTTTCAAGGGTTTGAGATCACTTAGTTATGTTCCTTTGATCTTTGTAGCACATTGATTCAATCTATCTAGATTTATGTTCTACTTTGATACATCCTATAGCGTATTTTTTTCCCCTTTAGACCTGAGTTTGTCTTTTCACTGCAAGAGATATTGTCCTTTTTGACAGGGAAAATACTTCACTGCTCATTGATTATTGCCAAAGTGATGGCAAACTTAAATACATTCAAATCGATGTTGGCTCAGAGAACAAGTCCTTTGATGGTTTACTCTTCACAAGGTTCCTCAAGTTGATTCTGTAAGTTGTGACGAAATTGTGTTTTGTTCCACGACATTCTACCTGTTTGATGTCTCAAACAAGATCTCCTTTCGCTATATGATTTATTAATGAGCCAGAGATTATGTATGAAGAATGCTAACATGAGGCAAATTTTAAATCTTTGGGTTGCGATGTCTGAGTTATACCTACTTGGAACCAAATCTCTGAGTGCATATGAGGACTAATTTTTGCGTGTAACTGCAGATAATTTTGACTCATGAACATGCTGGTGCAGTAATTGGCATGGATGATGTATGTTCTGTGCAAACCATTTAGTCCTACCAATGATATAGATCCTACTCCAATTTTTGTTAACCAATATGATGTGGACAGGTAAATAATAACATCCTCACGGTCTTTGCTTTTCTGAAAACATCCTTGCTGTGAAGTTCCCGTATCAGGTTCAGAAGAAACTTAAAGAAGACAAGGAAGTTAGGCGAGTAACACAGCTGAACTGGAGAATAATTGAAGAAGATTGTGAGAAGCCTTTTGTAGCTTCAGTAGGTATGGTGAATCATGTCTCCGTGCTTGATATATGTGGAGACTCAATGTTATATAAACCTCTGTAGGTATGGTTAACTCAATCTTCGATGTATTGATGGTTTACACGAAAGACTAAAGCTTTTTGTTTTGTGTTGACACAGAGGAAAATTTATCTTAACCAACTTTCAAGATGGTTTTTTGTCCTCTGCATTTATGGTTGGTCTTCTTGTGGCTTCTCCAATGTTCGTTGGATTGTTGAAAAGGTGAAGTTTAAAAACTATACGCTGCTTCTAACTGACCCTGGTATCTTCAAAGCCTCCAAGATTGTGTACGCTGCTTCTTACAATGGTTGTTTATTTATTTCTGTTGTCAGTTAGATTTACACGTGTTATGGGATGTAGTTTCAGAGATCATGACGTATCTACTCAATCAAAGATGGACATGAAGATAGAAAGAGGAAACAGAAGGAAAAGAAAGAATATGGATATTGCATGAGACTTGGAGAAGCCGCAGTAGTGGAGTTAAGTTGAGAGAGAGAAAGAAAAAGAGGCTTAAGGGTTCAAGTTGTAATGAAAATGATTAACTGGGAAGCAAATAAAGGAACAAGCAGATGTTAAGGCCATTCTTGATGGAGCTGTTAAATCTAATCTCGATAAACTAAGCAAAGATCCCAATCAAGAGAAGCTACAGAAAATAGCTTTGATGCTAACAACTATCCCGTAGCAAGTAGAAACCGCTCTGCTGAAAATTCAAAGGGAAATCTGCCACACGTTCACGAGAGAGATTCAGGTGTGACATGAGATGTATTTTTTCAGCAGTCTAACTTCGATTGATGTCATATATAAGTTTGGTCAATCTTTTAACTTTGTCAGCACATGCAGTGCTTTAATTCCCACTACTAAATCTCTTATAGGTTTTGGCTAGCTCATGCATTCATCTTCTCGGTGGTAGCTTGGGAGAAAGGATCAGAGCCACGGATCTGCAAATTTCCAAGATCAGAGGTCAAGAAATCATCGGAAGAAGTATTCATCGGCTCCGTGGTGGTGGCGGTGCAACTTATCGCGACGCGATCATTCACGATCCGGACCTTACAGCCACTGCAACAATCACCCAACTGACCCGAGTCTTCTTTCAATGGAGTCAGGTGAGATATCGAAAAACAGAGAAGTGGAGGGAGCGAACGGAAGAAACGGTTGCTTCCCCATTTTATAAACAAAAAAAAGGATAAGGGGCAATACTCACCTGTGTGATGGTGCACGTCTATATAACAATCTTGAACATAGGTTTGGAGTCGTACAATTTATTGGATGGTTCCCAATATTGTCCAGATGTTAAATCATGGTTTATTGAAGATGCAGTGCTTTAATTACTACTACTAAATCTCTTATAGGTTATGACTAGCTTGAAGATGCTTGAACCAGTAATAGCTCACGTTCCACCAGCACCACAAGTGAAGAAGAGAAGCTACATAAAATGTTTTTTTTTTTAATGTTTTTATTGCTGATCTTTTTATTTTCATGTGTTTTTATGTTTAAGAACTATTGTTGCTTTAAAGTTTTCTTTTAGCGTGTTTAAAAATATATTTATGAATATATTTATGAGTAGATTTCTTCTTTTTTATGTTTAAGATTGATCCATTTATTGTTACTGTCTTAGTATGATGTTATTTAAGTTGTTAAGTGTTAAGCCTAAGAATATAGCTAAGTAACAACATAAATATCCACTTTGAAATGCTTTTTGTTGTTTTCCATTCCGGTTATATCATGAGTATTGAAAGTTTTGCTAAATGAATTATGGCGTAGAATACTTCAAGAAAAATGGTATTTCGGCGGATGTGATATAATTTATCAAAAAAAACCCAACATATATGGTCTATGTTGAGACCCGAAACCCGGTAAATAAATCTGTCACCACGTTTACCCTCATCACTCCATGATGTCATAATGTGCATCAAAACATAATAAATTTGGTATATTAATTGTCCTTAAAGGAAAACCTTAACTGTATTGGTTGTTGCCTCCCGTGTAAGAATGTTCGTGTCTCCATTGTCTCATGTTCGATTCTTACATTTACTCTTTTGTTGTAAAAAAATAAAAATAAAAAATAATTGTCTTTCTATTTACGAATGAAGACATTTTGAAAGGTGATAAATTAAAAGATATTTTCAAAGCAGTTTCCTCATTCATGATTTGTGAGTTGTTTTTTAGTTGATCAGCTGAGGCATAGAAGAGTAAGGCATACTATGAGCCGGTCAAGGTTTTAAGAGTATTGATGTCTATGTTGATTTTACCTTCTACAAGTTTATTGTGGTTGGGTAATTAATATGAGATAATGAAACTATAGTTTTTAATATAATAGTTATTAGATAGGTTTCTGCTGAGACTTTTTATCGGTGGAAATAGTTGCAAAGCCAAACATAAGTGGATATTTATGCGCTTTCACTAAGGTTATAATCATCATGTCCAAATTTTGAAGGATGTTTGATTCAGTGCAAATATGGAAGTTAAAACAAACTCAATAGTTGGTTTTGGCCAACAGTGAAAAACAATATATAATATACAAATTAGTTTTAGAGGGCTACAAAAAATAGTTGGAAGATTTAAAGAATAAAACATATTTCAGTTGAATTTATGATTTTATAATATAAACACTTCACACAATAATAAATAAACTAATATTTTTTACTGAATAACTAGGTGGTGTGTCCACACCCTGTGCGGACAAAGCTGTATTTTGTTATAATTGTTATTTTTCTAACTATCAATATATATTTTTTGTCTTCTCTATATATATTCATTCGCTTCTTATCTTACCTTATATATATATATTAGTTAATTATTTTTCCAACTACCGATATGTGACTTATTTTTCATTAAAATTTCATTAAAGGTATGCTGGTAATTAACGTCGTGAGAATCTGGTGCATTCTCACTTCTCTCTTCTTCTTATCCTTCTATTTTACTTAGTTTAGCTCTTCTTCTCGTTGTACCTAGAGTTCTCCATTGCTATTCATACTCTTCTGGTCGTAGCTCTCTCTCTCTCTCTCTCTCTCCTCTCTCTCTCTCTCTCTCTCTCTCTCTCTCTCCCTCTCTCTCTCTCTCTCTGTTCTTCTTCTATATTCATTCTCTTCTTATCTTATCATATAAATATTAGTTAATTATTTTTCCAACTACCGATGTGGGACTTACTTTTCATTAAAATTCAATTAAGGGTATGGTGGTAATTAAACTCGTAAGAATCTGGTGCATTCTAACTTCTCTCTTCTTCTTGCTCTTCTTCTTCTTCCTATATTTTACTTAGT
>CM058235.1:13922717-13986112 GCA_030180135.1 Orychophragmus violaceus | reverse complement strand
AAGTTAGTGAGTTTTCAAAATTCAAATAATCAAAACATAGGTTTGATTTTTATGTATACACTTAGATGGTAAAGATGAGAGAAACCCAAGTAATCAAAAGAAATAAATAGTTCGTAAGAAATTATTCATGCCCATGATGTTAAAACTAAACAATTAATATTAGATAATATATATCTTATAATTTATTTTATTTAGGTATTAGATATTTAAAAAAACCAAGAATGCTAAAACAAATTCACTGATAATAGAAACTAAAAAAAAGAAAATTGTAGCCAATCATAGAATCCCATAGCTACTTGTTTTTTGGTTTCTTCTTCCTCTTCTTCATCATTGATCATTGTCGGAAATCTTGTAGTCTGGATCCTCTGTATCAGAAATATCACATGTATCATCGCTATTATAATGCTCATCATTCTCTTGGTCACCATCTTCGGTATCATTCGTTTCATCATCTGAATACCTGTAAAAACCAGTTAACTTTGTATTAACATTCGAGATTTATATATTTGGTCACACAATAATTGATAGACTTTAAGAACTACATACCAGTATGTATATCCACTTGGTCCTTTTGTTCGATGTAATTTATTTCTCCATGGTGTAACCTCAATCTCGATTTCACTATGAGATGTGTCATCGCTGTCACTTGTTCCACTACTATCATCGTCTGGACCACCATTCATGTAGTTTTCATAGTCTAATTCGTCAAAAATGACACAACCTGTAAAAGAGTTTAAGAAGAAGATCCATTATTTAGAGTATAACGATGAGATTGTATCTAGAAGAAGAAGTTCTTTGATATCGTAAATCAAGTAGATAATAGAGTATATCGATTTTTGTTCTCGGCCATAACTCACGGAAGATTTTGAAGTCACGTTGATATAGGAAGCTACTTTGCTAAAAACTCTAGACGTTTTGATTGTGTGCTTAGTTTCGATTCATATGTTTTGATATATATACATGACACAAGTAATTAGAGTCATTAGGTTAATTAAGTTTTCCTTTATTTTTTGTTTATTTTCTATTTATTTGTGTGTATTTTTTGAGTAAATCATATTACCAAATTATTATCAATAACAATTTTTTCATCGTAAATTTAACTTTTTCGTGGAAGATAAGTTTGATAATTCCGACATATTTACTTTTAAGATAAATCCTAATTTTCCGAAGATACATATAGATATTTGTTAAGTTTGATTATTATGTTAAGTATATTGAAAGATAACTACTATTTGTTAAGTTTGATAATGTTAAGTTTGATTAATTTGTGGAAAATAATTTGCATAAATCTTCCATATTTACTTTTTAGATAAATCATTCTTCTTTTGAAGATACATTATTTCCTTCAAATCTTACATATATACTTTTTTCGAAAGATAACTATTGATTGTGAAGTTTGATTATGTTAAGTTTCATACGTAGTTTACTTTTCCTAGATAGGATTTAACTACGTAGTTTACTTTTCTTACATATAAACTCCAATTTACATATTTACTTTTTCATAGATATTTACTTTTTATTTAAATCCTACTTTTTCTCGAAGATACATCTAGAATATTTACTTTTATAATATTATTAAGTATATTAAATTCAGATATTATCGAAATTAGAAAATTTCCTCAAAATATAAAGAAAATAACTACTATATATTTGATAAGTATTTTAAATTTGAATTATGATCATATTGGGAAGTTTACCTTTAAATATAATGGAGATAATTACTTTATATTGAGATAATTAGAAAAATTCTTGGAACTCATTTGTTCACCCTTTTTTTACAAATTAAATAATTATACAAAATTTAGTATTAAAAATAATTAACATTAAGTATATTAAATTCAGATATTATCGAAATTAGAAAATTTTCTCAAAATATAAAGAAAATAACTACTATATATTTGATAAGTATTTTAAATTTGAATTATAATCATATTGAGAAGTTTACCTTTAAATATAATGGAGATAATTACTTTATATTGAGATAATTAGAAAAATTCTTGGAACTCATTTGTTCACCTTTTTTTTTTACCAATTAAATAATTATACAAAATTTAGTATTAAAAATAATTAACAATTAAAAAAATATTTTTTTTAAAAACAAAAACGATAATATAAATGTTTTATCTTAGACAAAAAATAAAAAAATAAAAATAAACGAATTTATGAAAAAACTAAAACCTAAATCCTAATTTCTAAACCTCTAAACCCTAAACCATAATTTGAAAACCGAAAAATTAAAAATAAAAATTTAACCCTAATCCCTAAACTCAATATGTAAACCTTAAAAACAAAAACCCAAATCCTAATCCTTAAACCCTAATTTAAAAACCTAAAAAAAAATAAAAAAAATTATAATTTCTTCTCTATCTCTCTCTCTCTATCGCTCTCTCTCTCTCTCTCTCTCTCTCTCTCTCTCTCTCTCTCTCTCTCTCTCTCTCTCTATCAGTCTCTCTCTATCGCTCTCTCTCTCGGTCTCTCTCTCTATCGCTCTCTCTCTCGGTCTCTCTCTCTATCGCTCTCTCTCTCGGTCTCTCTCTCTATCGCTCTCTCTCTCTCTCTCTCTCTCTCTCTCTCTCTCTCTCTCGGTCTCTCTCTCTCTCTATCGCTCTCTCTCTCTCGGTCTATCTCTCTCTCGGTTTCTTACCCTATATATATTAGAGAATTATTCTTCCAACTATCGATGTGGGACAATTTCATTAAATTTTCATTAAGGGTATATTCGTCATTGACCTCGTGAAAGTGAACGTGGTGCGTTTTCACTTCTCAATTATAGAATTAGATATCATTTAAAAAAGAAACTCACTTAAAACTATGATTCTCAAAATTTTCTATTTTAATACATCCGGTTCATCTAAAATAATTTAAATTTTCTTAGGTAAAACTTATAAATATATAAGTATTATATATACATCAAAATTATAATTAAATAAAATCAATAAAAATTACAGAAATACCCCTGGTATGAACCACTGTCACCAAGCAAGTAGAAGTCCGATGATTTCGATGTAACACATTAAAAAGATGATTAATTTTAAAGCAATAAGCTATTGATTTTTTTATGGGATGAATAAAATTGTAAGAAAAACATATCATCAAAAAATGTTTGCACTTTTTCTATAGAACATTGATAGTTAAACCCGATCGAATGAGATACAAACAGCCAAAATTTTGACACCTATTTCAATCCGCCTTAGAATTCTATTGCAAACGAGCAGAAACCATTTAAAAATCCGCTGATAAACACATTGCATTGAATAAACCATTATTCAATAGAAAAATCTTAAATTCCATACAAGAATCCAGATCGAGATCTATCCGAGATTACGAACCCTATAAATCGCGATTGATCGAGAAATAGAAAAAAATTTACAGCCTTCAAAAATGTGTGATGAAGAAGAAGGTCGGAACGACCGGTGAGAAATTCAACATACTTGAAATCAGATATAAAAATGGTCGCGAGTGAATGTATTGAAGAAAATCATTATTGATTTTGGTTGAAGAAGAGATGAGTTCGAAATGATCATGATTTTATCAAGTTTTTTTTTTTGTCTAACCACACACTCACTTTTTTTTTAAAGTTCAGTACAAAGAAGTGAGATTTTTTTTGTCAATAAATTTATTCAATATGTTATTATATGTTTCTATTATTTTTTTCTTTCAATTATGAACTGTGTATTAAAATCACATAAAATGACTGAAGAAAAACAATAGTCCGTGCAAGTTGACGTATGGAGAAACCAGGAAGGCGATTTAGAGTTCAAATGAGAGTCCGATGGAACTGGTTTTAGGTGTATATTGGTTTTGATTTAGATGGACAGTCAGATCTTTCGTTGACGAAAGGACTCGTGTGGGTCACAAGTCTGGATCTGGTCCTCGAAGATTTGCAATTAAGGTGATTTAAGGAAACGATCTTTGATTTGGTGAAGATTGGGTCTCGGGATTTTGTAGCATTATGCGGTTCGAATTGGGCAAAGGGATTTGAGGAGATTATTAACGATCTGAATCATCTTCAACAAAAAATTATTTAAGGATAATAAGATCTCTTCGGGTGGTGGTAGATGGCAGAGTATTAAGGTACCATCTGGGATGCTTTTAGGAATTCTGTCATTTTTTTTTTTTTTTTTTGCTTGGAAATATGATCATAGGTTTTTGTTTTATTTGGGTTGGAGGAGTGAACTTGTTCAGGACGTGGAAAGTTTTTGTGGTACGATTTTGAGACTGTGTTTGGTATAAGACTATCATCTTGTTTAATGGTATATAGGTGTTAAGGTATGAGGTAATGCTTATGCTGGATTTATTTTGGTTAACTATATATTTGTTGGATGATAACATTGTCTTGACGATTCGGCGGCTCGATTTAGGGTTTTTGGAGGTTCAGGTACTGTTGTATTGATGATTGGCAGAAAGAAAACATGTTTTGGGGATCTGTTTATTGTCAACAGGTACTGGGAGTCTATGGAGTCAAGGTAAATGAAACTTTGCTTTGGATTTCAAATTGTTGGTGTCAAGACTTGATGGTGTTCAGGTTTCGTGGCCAGGAAGATGCATTATTTGTCAATGAATCCTATGAGAATTTCTCAAGATTATCTAAGTTGACAATTGCTATCATGGACAGGTGTATCACTTTTGGAAGGAAGAAAACATATATTGGAGATTTTATTACTGGTTAAATATGTTAAGATCCATATATATGGTCTAGGTTGATGAATCTTGATATTTTTTTGGCTATGTATATAAGGATGGTAAGGTATAGGATTATTTAGTTTACACGCTTAGCTTTAGTTGGTGTAATGCTGGTTACGTAAGAGATGTGGATGATGGGCATGAATATTTAGTTATTAGGCGGAGGATTATTTTGGTTTTTCTGTTAATCACTATTGTAAACTTAGTTATTGGTATGCAGAAGAGGAAAATTATTGGTATATAGTGTTATTGTATATTGTTTATGTTTTGGGTTTACATGCGAGGCATGAGGTTTGGAAGCAGACGAGATTAAATTCTCAAGGAAGTCTTAAAGATCTATTGGTTCTGAGGATACATGGCTGTGATTTTGGTTCGATTTGGAAATCATTTTAGCGTAGGGAAAGGGGTTCCAAGAGCAAAATAGGATTATGCAGGGCTGCAGCTATGATCCAAGCAACGCTATGGTTAATGGTTTGATGTGTGAACATGAGGGGTTTTCGTTTTGGGTTTGTTCAAAGTGTTATGGTGTTCAGCAAAGGATATCACAGAGATGTTCAATTTTGAGGTGCTTACCAAGGGAGTGATATAGTAAATCTAGAGTTGTAAATAAGCCACGTGTAGGGCTTAGATTGATTCATAGTACAGCTATTAATACAACTTGTAACAAACATTTTGGTCATTCGAAAAGTAATACGAAATTCTGTTTCTCGTCTTCTTCTTGTTCTTGGTTGAGAGTGACTCTCTGAGCTTGAGAATTGCCGTTGTGAGTGAATTCTCTGCAGGTGAGTTCCAGTTGGTGTTTCTTGAACATCTAGCTGGTGGTTCGTGAAGAGATAACGAGTTCTTGCGTTATCAAAGGTATCAGACGTCTTTCGATTCTCGGATTTGGTGTTGAAACGATGGCGGAAACTCGTTCGCAAACGACTCAACATACGATTCGCGAGGTAGAAGATAACCTTGGGTCGAAGATTGAAGCGTTGAATCTGAAGTTGGATAAGAGTGTAGCGGATATGTTCGAAGCGATTCGTCTTATGAGTTCGCAGACTAGGGTTCAAGAAATGGGGCATCCGACTACGAGTTCTTCAGATTCGCCGCATCAACACGGTTCTAGTAACACTAACAATTACTCCGGTGTTACGCGACTGGCTAGGATCAATTTTCCTCGGTTTAAAGGTGAAAATGTTAAAGATTGGTTGTTCAATGTTGAACAATTTTTTGGGATTGATAGAACACCTAATGATTTGAAGATACGGTTAGCTTCGATGCATTTTGAGGGTGTTGCGGCAACTTGGCACCGTTCTTTGGTAGAATCTGACTTTGATGCTGCGGGAATTCCAGATTGGGATGGGTATGTGTTGTTGCTTAAGGAAAGATTTGAAGAATTTTGGGATGATCCGATAGCGGAATTGAAGAAGTTACAGGAGACTGATGGTATTGTTGAATACCACAGTAAGTTTGAGTTGATAAGAACCAGGGTGAAATTGTCAGAGGATTACTTGGTACGAGCTTACTTAGCAGGTCTAAGGCTAGACACACAGATGCATGTACGTATGTTTCAACCTCAGTCCGTACGTCAATGCTTGTTATTGGGTCGTCTGTATGAACAGGCTCATCCAAAACCTCAGTCTGGATCAACTTGGTCTGCTTCCAAGTATAAGAATGAAGGTAAAGGTGTCATTTCCATGAAGAAGGAAGATGATAGTAACAAACAGAGAATGAACACGCAGGACAAAGCGAAAGAGGTTGGAAGGCAACCTAGAAAGTTTCTGACAAATGAAGAGATGAGTGAGAAACGAGCTAAGGGACTATGTTTTTACTGTCCTGAGAAGTTTACTCCTGAGCATTATAAGATTCACCATAAGAATCAACTATTTCTTATGGAAGTTGAGGATGAGATAGATGATGAGGCGATGATTGATGATGATAGTGACGTGGAAGTAATGACAGGGAACTTGGCACAAATATCACTGAATGCTATATCAGGAATCACAAATTATGCTACCATGAAAGTCCGAGGAATGCATTCAAAGCGGTTCATCTTTGTGCTCATTGATTCAGGTTCCACTCATAATTTCATGGATCCACGAATTGCTGAGAGGTTGAAGTGTGTAGTGACACCAGCTGAACAATCAACAGTTATTGTAGCTGATGGAAGGAAGATGGCAGTTAACAAGAAAGTGGAACAATTCCAATGGACATTTCAAAACACACAGTTTACAGCAGATTTTATGGTGTTACCCTTGAATGGTTGTGACTTAGTCCTTGGAGTACAATGGTTACAAACATTGGGAGCAATCACTTGGGATTTTTCTAAACTGGAAATGAAGTTTAGATGGAATGGTCAGAAGGTGGTAATACATGGATTGCAGCAAGGGTCAGTGAAAGAAGTAAAAACCATGAATCTTAACAAGCTACAAGAGGACACAGCTCATCTTTCAATGATTATGGTTCAAGACAATTCTGCTTCTGAAATGTCTTTCTGCAGTTTGGATATGTCAGTTACACAAGAGCATGCTCAGACAGAAGTAGAGCGTCTAATTGATGAGTATAAGGACATCTTTGTAGAGCCAGACAAGCTGCCTCCATTTCGACCACACCATAACCATAAAATTCCATTACTGGAAGGAGCTAACCCTGTGAATGTGAGACCATACAGGTATGCTATACACCAGAAGAATGAGATAGATAAGATGGTACAAGAAATGTTAGATATGGGAACAATACAACCTAGTTCCAGTTCTTATGCATCTCCTGTAGTCTTGGTGAAAAAGAAAGATGGAAGCTGGAGACTATGTGTTGATTATCGTGGTTTGAATGGGTTAACTGTGAAGGACAGATACCCTATTCCCCTTATAGAGGATTTGATGGATGAGTTAGGAGGCTCTCAAGTGTACTCCAAGATAGATTTGCGTGCTGGCTATCATCAAGTCCGTATGGATCCAGGGGATATTCATAAAACCGCTTTCAAAACACATAGCGGCCATTATGAATACTTGGTCATGCCATTTGGGCTGACAAATGCGCCAGCAACATTTCAAGGCTTAATGAATGATGTATTCAGGGCATTTTTGCGGAAGTTTGTCTTGATTTTCTTTGATGATATCCTCATCTACAGCAGCTCTCTATCATTACACTTAGACCATTTGAAGAGTGTGTTTGAGGTAATGAGACATCAGAGTTTATTTGCTAAGAGGAGCAAATGTGCCTTTGCAACATCAAGAGTAGAGTATCTGGGCCATTACATTACGGCGGATGGAGTTGCAACGGATCCTGATAAGATCAATGCAGTAGCAGAATGGCCAGTTCCAAAAAATCTCAAGCAGTTAAGGGGATTTCTTGGTCTTGCAGGGTATTACAGACGTTTTGTGAAGAACTTTGGAGTCATTGCTCGCCCTCTTACGCTACTTACAAAAAAAGATGCCTTCTTATGGAATGAGGAAGCAAAAGTAGCATTTGAGACATTAAAGACCGCGTTGTGTTATGCTCCTGTTCTTACATTACCATTGTTTGACAGACCCTTTTTGGTTGAAACTGATGCATGTGGGCATGGAATTGGAGCTGTGCTTATGCAGGATGGACATCCACTCTCCTATATCAGCAGACATCTACAAGGTAAACAGCTGCAATTGTCAATATATGAGAAGGAACTGCTAGCAGTCATCTTTGCTTTACAAAAATGGAGACACTATCTGCTTCATTCTCATTTTGTGATCAAAACTGATCAAAGAAGCCTGAAGTATCTGTTGGAACAGAGGATTAATACACCTGTACAGCAGCAGTGGCTCCCTAAACTACTGGAATTTGACTATGAAATTCAGTACAAGCAAGGTAAAGACAATTTGGTAGCTGATGCTTTGTCTAGAGTGGAAGGTTCTGAAGTGTTGCATATGGCTTTATCGGTTCTGGAGTGTGATTTGATGATGGAGATTAAACAAGGCTATGACACTGATCTAGCTTTGAAGGCAGTAATTGAGGAACTCAGAGTGAAACCACAAGCTAAGAGGTTTTACTCATGGTCTCAGGAGATATTGAGAAGAAAAAGCAAGATAGTTGTACCTGCTGTTGATTCACTGCGTCTTAAGATCTTAGAATGGATGCACGGATCTAGTAATGGTGGTCATTCAGGACGTGACGCTACTCATCAGAGAATCAAAGCATTGTTCTATTGGAAAGGAATGGTGAAAGATATACAAGCCTTCATTAGACAATGTCATATATGCCAACAATGCAAGTATGACACCGCGGCTTCACCTGGTTTATTACAACCACTGCCCATACCAGAAACAACGTGGACTGATTTATCAATGGATTTCATTGATGGCTTGCCTCTTTCTTATGGTAAATCAGTTATATTGGTAGTTGTGGATCGTTTGAGTAAAGCTGCTCATTTTATAGCCCTTTCACATCCATATACTGCATCTTCAGTAGCTCAGGCGTTTCTGGATTCAGTGTTTAAGCTGCATGGATTTCCTCAGACAATAGTCAGTGACAGGGATTCAGTCTTTCTGAGTGAGTTTTGGAGGGAACTATTCAGTCTCCAAGGTGTTTCTTTGCAATATAGCAGTGCCTACCATCCACAGACTGACGGTCAGACAGAAGTAGTAAACCGTTGTGTGGAAACATATCTCAGGTGTATGTGTAGTGATAGACCCTTCCTTTGGAGCAAATGGTTACCACTGGCGGAATTTTGGTACAATACGACATTTCATACAGCTTCCCAAGTGACCCCTTATGAGATTGTGTATGGTCAGACGCCTCCTCTTCACCTTCCTTATATGCCAGGAGAATCCAAAGTAGCTGTGGTTGCAAAATCTTTGCAGGAGCGTGAGAATATGATCATGATTCTCAAGTTTCATTTGTTAAGAGCACAACACCGAATGGAACATCAAGCAAATAGACGCAGATCAGAGAGAAGTTTTGTGGTGGGAGATCTTGTTTATGTGAAGTTGCAACCATACCGCCAAAACTCTGTGGTTTCAAGGTCTGCACCTAAGCTTGCTCCGAAGTATTATGGTCCCTACAAGATCATAGATACTTGTGGTAAGACTGCTTACAAGCTGGAGCTTCCAAACTCTTCTCAAATCCATCCTGTTTTCCATGTTTCTCAATTGAAGCTGCGAGTGGGAGAGGTACACACTTCTACTATGTTACCCTCCATGTTAACGGATGTTATTGTTAAGGAACCAGAAAAAATATTGGAGAGGAAGATGGTTCAACGACAAGGCAAAGCAGTGACCAAAGTATTGGTGAAATGGTCAAATCAACATGAAGAAGAAGCAACATGGGAGTTTTACTATGATCTTTTGAAGAAGTATCCTCATTTCAAACCTTGAGGTCAAGGTTGTCTAAACAGGGGGGATTTGATATAGTAAATCTAGAGTTGTAAATAAGCCACGTGTAGGGCTTAGATTGATTCATAGTACAGCTATTAATACAACTTGTAACAAACATTTTGGTCATTCGAAAAGTAATACGAAATTCTGTTTCTCGTCTTCTTCTTGTTCTTGGTTGAGAGTGACTCTCTGAGCTTGAGAATTGCCGTTGTGAGTGAATTCTCTGCAGGTGAGTTCCAGTTGGTGTTTCTTGAACATCTAGCTGGTGGTTCGTGAAGAGATAACGAGTTCTTGCGTTATCAGGGAGTCATTGGATTTATGGTTTGATAATGCTATTATGTATATTCAACTCATTATATACAGTAATAATCATGGTAGGAAGAAGACGACTTGGTTGGATTCAAAATTACTCCTTAACATGCTTTTTGGACTTGGATAAGAGAGTCACAGACTTCGAATCAAGTTGCTGGCGCATAGTTAATCGTATCTAATATGAGTTTGTCGAGTATGCGGAACGCCGAAGAAAGAATCGGTGATTCGAATTACGGATCTCAATCCGCGAAGATTCAACTAAGGCCGAACCACAATTAAATTTCCCGACCTAAGCTCCACTCAACACGCCGAACAGGGGAGGAAGTTTACTGTTGGAGTGGGTTTATATTGACGACCTAAGCACCCTTTATGGCCCAGCCCAATAAGCTGAGCAGTCTATCGACGACCCGGCCCAAGTAAGAAGAAATCAACCCAATACAAAGTAGCTCGGCGACGACAAAGAAATTCGGTGACGACGTCCCAGTCGACCTACACCAAGGAAGATGAATATGTTAAATTAACATATTTATTAAATGAAAGAGGATAAATGCAGATCTTTTTTTTTTGTCAACAACATCCTTTTTATTAAATCAAACTTGGTCGGACATTTCGGTTTTCTTGTAGAATTCTAAAATCCGAGTGTTCTTGACTTACAAGGGTAAATAAACGGCCTTGTGCTCTCGCCTTTTTAGCAAGGGTATCGGCACGGCATTTATCCGTACGGCTAATATAAGATAAATCAAAAAGATAAAACGCTCTCTAATCATAGCTAAGTTGCCTAATTCGGATCGAAAACCCGGCCACTCTGACGGTTCCTCAACAATCTTTACTAGATTCTCGCAGTCTGTCATAAAGTTAAATCGAAGGAAACCCTTATCGCATAGACATTCCATCGCCCATATGAGTCCATCCAATTCGGCATGGAGAGTCGATAGACTTCTTCGACACCCTCTTTCTCCAGCTAAAATCCAACCCATGTTATCCCTAAGACACCATCCCAATCCACTAACCGTACCATGGTTGACCCAAGATGCGTCAATTTGGCAGATAGGGTTGGGATGTGTTTCGGGAGGTTGGTTTGTCCCTGATATGGATGTGGTATGTCCCACTTCGACCTCGCATTCCTTTTGGTTTGCTATCCTCCAGCTTTCCGCCTCCAATATGGCATGTTGTAGAGTGTACACTGATGTTCTCTCAATTCCATTGAACACTTTTTCGTTTCTTGCTTTTTTTCCATATGAACCAAATTATCCAAGGAAAGTTATCTCTTTGTGGCACCGGTAGGCCCATTTCTTTTGTTCTCCAAAACAGGAAATCCATGTTTCGGTATAAGGATGAACTCGGGAAGCAACCCGGAAGGGACGAAAAGTCCGATAAAGCCCACACTGTAAGGCTGGGGGCACTCAAATAAGAGATGATTAATCGTTTCCTCTGTGGCACCACATCTGGGGCAGCTCTTATCCGTTCCGATATGTCGGTAGGAAAGGCATTGGCAGGTCGCTACACAACCGGATAAAGCTTGCCACATAAAGTGTTGAAGCTTCCCGGGGGTCTTAATCTTCCAAACATGACTTTTTTGGGGGGTAATACTTGTCTCTAATACCTCCTGATTGGCTAATGCTAGATTAGTCTTTTGTAGAATTTCGTACCCTGATTTCACTGTGTACGCCCCTGAAGTGGTATGGTTCCAAATGTAACCATCTAAGGTGAGATTACGACTAGGTCTCAAGCCAAGGATTAATGGTACATCTTCTGGGTGGAATAGTTCCCGTATCATAGGTTCATCCCATTCACTCGTTCCTCGTCTTATCAATTGATTTACCAGAAGATCGGAGTCTCTTGGCCCCATTGGGTCAGCGCCTCTCGGCACGCGGGCCGGAATATCTGGGATCCAATTCTCGTCCCACACTCTCATATTACATCCTGATCCAATCCTCTTTCTTAATCCAAGTTTAAAACATCCTTTGCAGCCATAATACTACGCCATTCATATGACGGCGAGTATACCCTCCGTTCCTCTAAGGGATCGAATTCTTGTAGTATCGTCCTTTCAAAACTCTTGCAAGGAGGGAATGTGGGTGTTCGATCAATCGCCACATCTGTTTGGCCAATAAGGCAAGGTTTTGATCATGTAGTTCTCTGAAGTCGATGCCTCCCATATCTTGTGGTGTACAAATCTTATTCCATGCGATCCAATGAAGCCCCTTACTATTCTGTTTCGAACTCCACCAAAAGTTTGAGATAGCACTCCTGAGCTTATGAATCACGTCTTGTGGAATAAGGAAGCACGACATCGTGTATGTCGGAATAGCTTGAGCCACTGATTTGATTTGTACCTCTTTTCCCCCTTTAGAGAGTAGACTTGCGGACCAGGTACCGACCCGATTATTTAGTCTATCTTGCACAAATCAGAATACTTTCGTTTTTGAGCCGCATATCTGATCGGGGAGTCCTAGGTACATACCCATACCCCCTTCATTTGTAATACCAATCGAGGTCTTAATTTCTCTTCGAGTATCAGAGTTGACTCTGCTTCCGAAGAAAACAGATGATTTTCCGGGGTTTATTTGTTGACCCGATGCCTCTCCGTAAATACGAATAATTTCCAAGATCTCGACACTCTGTCGGATATTTGCTCTACAGAAGAATAAGCTATCATCTGCAAAGAGGAGGTGTGAGACAGTTGGGCTGGCTCTAGCTATCCTTAGTCCCGAGATTCTTTTTTCCTCTTCTGCTCCATTGATGAGGGAAATAAGCGCCTCTGTACAAAGGATGAAAAGAAAGGGGGATAATGGATCCCCTTGTCGAAGTCCTCTGGTAGGTTTTATTCTACCCCTTGGTTCTCCGTTTAACAAAACCTGGTACGAGACCGAGGATACGCAAAACATCAGCAAATCAACCCATTTATTATCGAAGCCAAACTTAAGCAAGAGTGCTCGCAAGAAATCCCATTCTACTCTATCAAATGCAGATCTTCTAGATGGAAAGAAAATCTAAGTTAGTTTGGATTTTGTAAATAATATCAGAGAGAATCTAGAGAACAAACCCTAGATCTCCGAGTTTAAATATTATTCCCCTGATGGGAAAAGACTAAGTTCACAAGTCCACACATTATACTCAAACCCTAGAGCTAGCGACTAAACTCGACTTCGGCTATTTATCTAATATGACTAGATTTTCTGATCATTTTTTTGTTATTGCCTTTCGATCCCTTGATTCTTGTTTTCAAAACCCCTAAATTTTATATGAGTTTATTGAATTGATCGTTGTGATTCTCTAAATCAATAGTACGTAATCTGAAGAACCCATGCATGAATCTGATCTGAAAGAGAATTAAGACGATGAGTATTTATAACGAACGTCAAAGGAGAAACCCCGCTAAAGATGAACACTTCTTATAAATCATATATATAATTATGGATTTTTTACTCTCCTCTAAAAACATCCACGTCATCATCGCTTTTGTGGGTCACTTATTTTTTTTTTTCTTTTTTGTCGATTATTTTTTATTCTTACTCGAGATCACTTAATATATTTCTAAAGTCATACACATCGAAGGTTTTTAGGAAGGATTCTTAAAAAAATAACATTAAAATAATGCGGGTCCCACTAAATAGTTAAGAACTCAGGTTCTTAAAATCCTTGTTTAAGAACCGGTTTTTACACTGTTCATGACACGTGGCAGATTGTCATTCGTCTATTTTTTTCGATTTTTTTTTTACACTTTTCCAAAAAAAAAAATTTAAAACCCCTGTAGTTCCGTGATGCTCTAAACCAAATATATTAAAAATGACTTCTCGCCTCTTCATCTACCACTACAGACGCTCTATGGGAGAAGATGTGTTCTGGGCGATCCGAGGCAGAGACGGCGGGAGCTACATCGTGGTTCTTCCCTGGGAGATTAAGCTCATTAGATTTCAAGAGATTTGTTTATCCGGTTAGGGATCAAACGGATTATCCGGAAGGGAAGACCATTAAAGTTTCCTTCATCGGACTGTTTCTTGGTTCGTGGGAGAGAATTTTAACCATAACGAAACAGAGATTTCCCGACTGACGAAATCGAATTTTAGCCATAACGAAACACTTGACGAAATCGGATTACTAGGTGAAGTACGGATCTACTCGGCGGTATTCTAGGTACAAAGCACCGACTCTAATTCTTCTCAAAAGAATCTCGACGAACGAGTACTAATAGAAACGAACCTCAGATTTCATTCAAACTCCGATCTCAAAACAGGATCTCGCGACGATTTTCTAGACGATGTTTGATCACTCACCGGTTCGACGACGAGTTTGGATGCAGTGGGGAGGAAAAATGGCTGATATTCTGTCTGATACGACGGCGTTTGTTCACAGAGCAGGTAACATTTTCATGATTGAGAATTTCATGAATGCTGATCTCTTTTTATATTATCGTTCAATATCTTCATGGTTGATGCAAGTTCCGTTATTCCATTTTGTCTAGGTAAGCTAAAAGCTTTGGAGGTATTGATTGTGTTTATCCAGATTCACTTGGTATCAGATTGGATTAGCTTTTGAGTAAAAACCCTACGTATATACTTGGCAGGAGCCCATAATGAGGAGGCGGCTGCTGCTAGAGCTTACGACCTTGCTGCCTTGAAATAATGGGACCTGGGACACTTATCAACTTTCAGGTGAGATTACTATGGTAGCACTTACGTATTACATTAGAAATGAAAAAACTCTCAAGTGAAGAATGCCTTGCATCTCTACGTAGGTGCGTATGTCTTTACAAGTATAATATTTGTTCGTCTAGGAACCATTTATTGCTGATACTATTTAGAAAAGCAGCGGTTTCTCAAAGGGAATAGCTAAATATTGTGATCTTCAAAAGTTAAAAACTTGATCAACAAATGGCCTACTCCCCTATTTCTCTTTTCTTTGTCTGTAAAACAATGGAATCAATATTTTCTCTATGCATTTCATAGTGCTTATTAGGAAAATATTATGCTACTTCCTTAAGAAGTGTTTATATGCTACTCTTAAAGTACATGGATATGGCCAAGCTATCTTCAGAATTATTGGTTACTGTGTTTTATTTGTGGCCTTCTCTAAATTTTGTCACAAATAACAGCCATACCTGATATGAATTGCTGCTGTTTTCCAACTATTATGCTATTCCCGACCAGCCAGTCGTATGCCTGGACCTGAATACGTCAGCAACATTCATTATGGTAAGTTTCTTACAACATTTACCCATCTTTGAAGCTGCAGTGGACCATGTTTAAAAAATCTCATTAATAACAGGGCCAAGTGATGATCTAGGAACAGAAGGGGACTTTTTAGGTAGCTAGCTTTTTCCGAGAAAGAAAGATCGATCTTACAAGATACATGAAGTGGTGGGGGGTCAAAAAAACCTGCAACCAGATTCTTCATCAAAACCATCAGCGGAAGAAGCAAAGGTAGAAGATGCCGGTACTAAGCTCAAAACACTGGAAAACTCATCCCAGGAATCAGAGCCGTACAAAGCGCCAAACCTTGGCGTCCTTCGAAGCAATTAGAGAAAAGAAAAGAAAATATCATCGCCATCCTCCATGTCTTCTGCTTTACGCATTTTGTCTGCATCACCTGCTTACAAAAGCCTGGAGGAGAAAGTGCTGAAGATCAAAAAAAGCAGAACTAGAGAAAACGATGAGAATGCATATCGTTACTATTAGAGACATAAGTCCCACATCGGTAGTTGGAAGGGATCATTAATAGTATATAAGGGATATGGGCCACTCCACCTATCACCAATTGGTTTTAGGTTGGAAGCCCATAAAACTTAATATGGTATCAGAGCCCAGATCCATACAGTCCAACTCGAGGGGGCGTATTAGGGACATAAGTCCCACATCGGTACCTTCCAACTACCGATGTGGGACTTATGTCCCTAATAGTAACGTCATCATTATGAAGAAGTCACGGCAAGGAAATAGAAAAACTGGTTCTATGTCACGGAGTTGCTCTAGGCAGTGGTGGTGTTGTTGCTGCTTTGTCTCTTCAGAAAAGCATGTACCCACTTACCTATCCCCTTGGAGACCCTACTCTCTGGACATCATTTCTTCCCCCAGGATCCTCTCATACTTCAGAGATTCGTATTCATTTATCTTTCTTCATATAATTTTCATACAGAGACAAGACTTTTAATATGGTGAAAGACATAAATTTTTTACTAAAACATATACTCAAGCCATTATTGTCTCTCTTTATTCTGTAGTTTACAAAGACAGAGAAGCTGTTCCACATACAGCTACCTCCCTCAAGAGAAGTGAGCCGTTCCCTTTAGTCTTTCTGTTTTTGAAAGGTTTACTGCACGATAAGTTAATGAATTCTTCAATCCCAAATTATGTTTTTAACTCAATTAATATCTTTATAAAATAATAACTATATAAAGTAATCGAACATTAATGTCTCAACATTATTAATTTATATAGTTTTTATTACACATTTAGAGGTAACTGTTGGAAGTTTTGGTTGATCCTGATTCAATTCTCATATTGATATCAACCTAAACATGCATCAGATCTAGGTGTTCTTATTTAGAAACATTATGATCTCACCTTTTACCTGTTTGTTGCAGCGGAAGAAGTAGAACAGGTCAGAGATCAGAGAGATGCATCAAGGGATGAATCCTCCAAAGGTTCACACACGCACGCTCGGGAATTGGCTGCTAGACCAGACGACAGGGAGGCGCAGAGAGAGGCTGTCGGTGGCGCAAAGGCTGAGGAAAATTAGAGACCTAGGTCTGATTTTATTCATTAAAATCTCTCCTAGTTCTCATGGGCTTTTGGGCCCAATTCTCAGTTCTGATTAAATCCCATGGATTTAATCAGGCCCTTTAGACTCTCTTGATACAGTAAATGCCTAGCACTTTTACCGTACTTCTGCTAAGCCATTCCTTCGTATTTTCCCGTTAGCTTAGGCGTGTGACCCATATGGGATCATATAATAAAGGCAATAAGTCCAAGACTTATAGATCATGAGCGGACTCTAGCAAGTCATCATGACCCCCAGCATTATATGACTTATGTCTGATCATTGACATACTCTTACTTTCTAGAGACGGTACCGAGATTACTGGACACAATTCCAACAATCTCCCACTTGTACTGGAATCTTTGTATTCATAATCCTTTTGTCACAATATCTCGATTAGTCATAAGGCAAGATTAGTGTCATCCTTATAAAGCCTAATCTTGTTCATCGGACTCTGATTTGATACTGACAATCCAAACGACTCGGGACAGTCCGTTTGAGCATGGCCATGCATTTTCCAGTATTCAAATCTCCGATTGGCCTAGAGATATTCACTCCATTTATATTGGAGGGACAAATTCCGTCTTGTTCCATCACTGTAAACTACTCATTTCATAATGTACCCAAACAAGGTCCTTATAACTATCGCAGAACGATAGCGTTAGACAATGATCAAAGTGCATCAGTCCATGTGCAGTCACATGCATGCGAACTCAGGTCTAAGGACTATACTCTATAGTCGTAGTTAAGAATCTCTTATGACACAGATATAAATATCCTGAAGAGTTCTTATAAGCGGGTCTTGTCCGGTCGTATGTTCCCCAACATACACCTATGTACTGACTTTGATGCCGCGCATCTATGACACACTAAGACTTTGTCATAAGTCACGTACCAATCCAGTCTCACACGGTTGTTGGTGTTCCAATTTCAACAACCTTCGACTAGGGACAGGATGATATAAACCATCTATCAAATATAGGGTCTTATGACCAAGCTAAATGACTTTGATGACTCAAGATCAAGTCATTTACTTCGATGACCTATAAAATGGTTCATTTCATTTTGGAACGATTATTTCATCACAGTTAAAATAATCTTGAAATAATAATTTCATTAAACATCATTATATGTTTTACAAGAACATATCAATAACTAAATAAAGCCCTTTACTAACTCCCACTGAAATTAAGACTACATCTTAATTTCACTTATCCTACAGCAACAGTCCGCGACTCGTGCTTAGGCTCAAGGAGTGGCTTCGTTAATAGATTAGCAACGTTCTCATTCGTTGAAACTTGCTGATCTACTTAACATCTCTGTCATTTATCTTACGGAATAGGTTATTCCACTAAGTGTTTGGATCTTTGATGTGCAGCTAGTCTCATCTAAGTTGGGAATCACATCAAGTTCAGTGATGAACTATTCTTTCCAAACAACCTCTTTCGCCGCTTCCCAAGCTGCGAAACATTCAGTTTAAGTCATGGAGTCAGCAACAGTGCCGTGCACCGCCAAACAAACACAAGACATATCCGGACTGTGACCGGAAATCATCTTTGTCTGTTGGAAACTTGCCTTTCAGACTCTATCGACTTGTAGCACCTCACTTTCTTCTTAACTTAAAGAACTTATCCTTAGTATTCTTCAAATACTTTAGAATATTCTTTACGGCAATCCAGTGATTCTCTGCTGGATTTGACTGGTCTTTACTTGTTTTGCTTAACATTAAAGCAATATCAAAACAAGTACGTGTCATGGCATACATGATAGATCCAATTGCCGTCGCATATGAATCCTATCCATGCATTCAAGCTCAGCAGTTATCGTTGGACACTGCTTCTTGCTTAACGTATTGCCATGTGACATTGGCTTAAAAACCCTTCTTGGAGTGCTGAAAACGTGTAGGACTTTGTCATCAAAGAATCCTGACTTTGTCCTACCAGCTTTTCTGGATCTCTATCTTTAAATCCAAAATCCAAGACTTTCGTGGCTATACCCATGTCATTCACTAAACCAACTCCCAAGCTAGTCCTTTACCGACTGCAGCATTGGGACGTTATATCCGAGAATCAGTATGTCTTCGACATACACTATGAGAAATGCAATATTGCTCCCACTAATCTATTAGTAAACGCACAGTTCCTCTTCGTTCCTGTTCAAGTCAGAACCTTGACTACTTCAACAAAACGAAGATTCCAACTCCGATATGTTTGCTTCCATCCATGAATGGATCGATGAAGCTAACTTACATAAAATGTAATTTTTTCGGAGTCCGGGCTCACTTTCGCTTCTTTGAATTTTGCAGATTCATCGCTTTCAATGATCATCAGATCATGCGAACTTTCAATGATTATCATGTTCAACTAATGACGAGAAATCACTCTCGGATTAGTAACTGATTCATATCTGCGAACTTCAGGCTCCACAGGTGTAGATTCTACAGAAATCTGTAAATCCTTCCGCTGCTCTCCCTCAATAGGTTAAGCAGCTTCATGTATCTCTCGAATTTCTTCGAGTTGTACTTTTTACTCCCACTGTTCTTCTTTGGAAAGTAACTTCCCTTCTTAGAAAACAGAATGGTCGTAAAAATACCTTTTACTCCCACTGTTCTTCTTGGAAGGTAATTTCCTTCTTAGAAAACAGAATGGTCGTAAAAGTACCGAGCCTTGGTTTCCCTAAGAAAACTTCGAGTTATGCTTTTACTCCCACTGTTCTTCTTGGAAAATAACTTCCCTTCTTAGAAAACAGATTGGACGTAAAAGTAACAAGCCTTAGTTTCTCTAGGACAACCAGCGAAGTAGCACAACTACAAATACTCAGTAAAGACAAATTTGGATCGATTCCAATCCACATTAACGTGGTGTCTTTCAACCGATATTTGTGGAACAATTTCAGCGTAAACTTAGATATTTTAGAGCGTTATTCTTAAATAATATCATGGAAGATTCGTGTGACTCATCTTTAATCATTTCTGATAAGATCTGATTCTTTCTCACAGAAACACCTCCAGGTTTTTCAGGAGAATTGAGCTGTGAAACGACTTCACACTCATTCAGATGATCACACCATCAATGACTTAAGTATTCTCACTCTGATTTAACTCAGAGTCTTAATACTTCTGTCACTTAGGTTCTATACCTCATTCTGGAACTCTTTCGACCATGTCAAAGAATTCCGACTTGTGTCTCATCAAATGAACACAGTCTTACTCACTGAATTAATCAGTCAAGACAATGAAGTATAAGAAATTTTCTCTGGCATTTCTGCTCATCGGACCACATACATGAGTATGTTCAATCTCCAATAAGCCTTTGGGCCTTTCTCTAGCTCGGCTAAGATGGGCCCTTTGTCTTTAGGTCCAGTAAACAGAATTCAAGTCTCATAAGATATCGTATCAAATGAGCCCAACAGTCCATAACTATGGGATTTCTGAATCCGTCTTACTCTATGTGACCAAGACTTTTATACCAAGAAAATTCAGGTTTAATTCATCAGATTTAAACCAATTCGGTATTTATGTTATATTTAGGCACTCTTTGGTTTAAGATATAAAACCCATTCCTTGAATAGGGTGCTACAATTAATATTTCATTAAGATCAAAAGAACAAAACCTTGTCTTTTATCAAAATGAAAAACATTCAAATTCTTACAAGAAAATGAAAAACAACTCTGCTTAAAGCAGGTAGATTGTAGCAATTACTTAATACAAAACCAAGCCTTGAAGGTATCTACAAGTGAAAACCCTATGACTGAGGCAGCTTCCATAGCTCCTTCCAGACATGCAGTTCCACTTGCCCTTCCTTCAACGTTCTACTGTTGCTCAGGCTCTGCATATTACAACAAATATCAGTGCCACAACCAGTATCCAATACCTGCAAGGTAGAACTTGAAGTAATAACATGAATACCTGAGGAAGTAGTCTCATACATTAACTTTAACTCCTCATCGTCTTCCATGAATTTTATGCAATCTCTCTTCCAATGCCCTATCTCTTTACAGTAGCAGCACTTACCAACGTAAGAGGTATCTGACTTGAGCTCAGAAGACACACGCTTGCCATGATTCAAAATCTGGACAACTTTGTCTTCACCCTTGTCAGTACTAGGTTTCATAAACCTACCCTTCACGTTTGGCTCAACCATCTTGAGCATATCATGCAGTTCAGTCAGCGTCTTCGTTAAGCCTTTCTTGATATAGTTCCTTCTGAACTTATCATAGCTTGACGGCAGTGACTGCAGAATGATTTCAGTTGCCAATTCTTGGCCAACTGGATAATCCAGTTTCCTCAGGTTATCTATATAACCTATCATTTTACTGATATGAGGACTTACTGGATGATCATCTGGTAGCTTGCAGCTAGTGAGAGACTTAACCAACTGGTATCTCTCCACTCGTATCTGCTCCTGAAATTTCAATTTCAGGCTGCTGATCATCTCCATTGGCGACTCCATGTTCTCATATTGCTCCCGCAAGTCTGAGTCCATGGTAGCCAATATCAGACCACGCACATCTACCGCATCATTATAATGCTTATTCCAAACATCATATACTGCATGTGAAGCATTGGACCCGATCCTCACGGGGAGAGCTCTCTCAAGGACATAGTCCTTTCTCTCCTGTCTGAGGACTAGCCTCAGGTTCCGCGACCAAGTCAAGAAATTTGATCCGTTCAGCTTGTCCATCTTAAGGACATACCGGATCGAGAAAGTGTTTTGATTGTTTGTGCTAGTCATAACTGAAATATAAGATAAAAGGATTTTAGTTAATATGTTCAAAATGACTAATCTCGTATTAAAATTTAATATGATTAATCATGCATTATATTCAATAACATCAGTTACCCTCAATAGAATATAATGATTCCAAGATCCACATATAACTAAGATCAAAGTGGGCCACTGGCCGTCACCCAACCTTAGCTTATATCGGTAAGCCCTATATCGGCTAATTATATCCGTGATATAACTCTTGGTTGTGAATCTGGGCCCGAGGCCCAATCCACTCTGATGTCTCAAGGCCCGGGACTCCCGATGGCCCAGTCAAGAAAACCAGACTATACAGTCATGTAATCATTAATGTCTGGGACTCCCAATGACATTTATGAATCACAAACCGTCTTACCCACGCAAAAGCAGACACCCTCACACTGTAAGGCCATGAATACAATTGAATGGGCTTCGACAGCTGACATAGCCTGGACAAGACATCCAACGCTTGATATTATTTGAGGTTCGTAGGTTTATTAAAATCATTCCCAAAATAGAAGATTACTATTTCGGGAAACTTTCTATTTATGGAAACCTACTATTTTGGAAACTTTCTAAAATTGGAAACTTTCTAAAACCGGAAACTTTCTAACTTTAGAAATTTCTTTAAAATCCAAAACCCGCAAATTCAGAAACTTCTATTTTAAGAAACTTTCTAATTTCAAAATTTCGGAAACTTTAATTTAAAAACGACTTTATAATTTTATAAAATAGATTTTAAATTAATCTGAAGAAAGACTCAATTAACTGGCCCAATTGTTTTAACTTCTTGGCCCGAGGCCCAAGAATTGGTCCATGTCCAAGACATGACCCAATTGTCCAATTAATTGACATAACCGGTCTGGTTCATTAAAACTGGTCTAACCATGTTTTAATTACTACGATGACCACAATTGTCAACCGGTTATTTACTAAACCGGAATCTCTCAATTTATTTGGTCCAACCAAATCAAATTAGAAATTCCTGGTTTAGGCACAAATCCAATTTTTCGACTTTGGATTTCTTATCCTGGTTTAACCAGACTTAATAAAATTATTAATCTGTTTATTAAACCAGAACGTAGATTTTAATTAAATTTTAAACCGAACCACCTAACCGAGATTGAACCGGCCCATCACACTCAAACCCTAACCGTTCGAAACTTGTCCAAGCCGCAAGCCACCATGCTTGGCCGAGACGCGATCGAGACGGTTTGGAGGCGTGATCGGGACGTTCGTTCGGTGTGCTCGGGACGGGATGGACGATCGCAGCTTGCTCGCACGTCATGCGATCGCCGAGCGATCGTGATGCAGGACAACGCTGGCGATCGGGACGATGCCGAGACCGAATGCACGCGATCGCCAAGCGACCGTGATCGAGCTCTCTCGCGCATCATCCAACGATCGGGACGATCGCAACGCATCCACGCGATACGACCCGTCCGTGCGATCCATCCGGCCGTGATGATCAACCGGCCAAGCCGATCGATTTCTTCACTCGGCCGATCGCAAACCTGAGTCATATAGCTCAGTTTGCGATCTGATTTAGTGTGTTTAGGGTTCTAATTTGTTTCTTAATGTTTTATCTTATCAGTAATTGATTCAAAAACAATTCTAAACAGATTAAACAACCTAAACATGAATCTAAAACAAGAAACCTACAGAACCAATGGCTCTGATACCACTGTTGGAAGTTTTGGTTGATCCTGATTCAATTCTCATATTGATATCAACCTAAACATGCATCAGATCTAGGTGTTCTTATTTAGAAACATTATGATCTCACCTTTTACCTGTTTGTTGCAGCGGAAGAAGTAGAACAGGTCAGAGATCAGAGAGATGCATCAAGGGATGAATCCTCCAAAGGTTCACACACGCACGCTCGGGAATTGGCTGCTAGACCAGACGACAGGGAGGCGCAGAGAGAGGCTGTCGGTGGCGCAAAGGCTGAGGAAAATTAGAGACCTAGGTCTGATTTTATTCATTAAAATCTCTCCTAGTTCTCATGGGCTTTTGGGCCCAATTCTCAGTTCTGATTAAATCCCATGGATTTAATCAGGCCCTTTAGACTCTCTTGATACAGTAAATGCCTAGCACTTTTACCGTACTTCTGCTAAGCCATTCCTTCGTATTTTCCCGTTAGCTTAGGCGTGTGACCCATATGGGATCATATAATAAAGGCAATAAGTCCAAGACTTATAGATCATGAGCGGACTCTAGCAAGTCATCATGACCCCCAGCATTATATGACTTATGTCTGATCATTGACATACTCTTACTTTCTAGAGACGGTACCGAGATTACTGGACACAATTCCAACAGTAACAATACAAAGCAAACTTCTGTAGAACAGTTGGGATGATAACGACAAGAAGGTACATAACGACAAGAAGGTAAACAAAAAACCAAGAACTAACAAAACAATACACATTAGGACCCTCGGTCCGAAAGAGAAGGTTTAACTCTTCAAACTGTGTCCCCACCTCACTCTCTCAATATTGAGTGGAGTCTCTTTGCCAGCAATCTTGCTACGGTATCTTTGCTCAGATTAAATTTCCCTTACTTTTTCTTATTTCTCCATCCCTTTTTCTCAGTCAAAAGGTTCTTTTTGAGCTTCATCATTCAAAACCAGTGTGTGGCATCATAATTATGTACCTTTGCTTTCTCAAAATACGTAAAGAGTAATGATATCACTCAAAATTATTGCTGAGTACTGTTGTATCAACGGCAATTTTTCGTGCACCATCATCGACCTTCTTCCAAAAAAATCATGCCCTGTTAATCCGATTACATCTCCCCGCCAATCAACACAAGGTCTGTACCACTCTCACATTTGTGATACATTCGTCTATCCTTATGTTCTCCAGAGAAGGCTCCGGCGTCCCCATACTACTACAACGGTTACTACAATGTCAGAGAAGGACTTACTATCTACCTTGGAGGTTTGGGTTCGCATCCGCAACATTCCGGTTAACTACTACACAGCACAAACCATGTTTACCTAGCCTCTAAGCTCGTCAAGGTCGAAGAAGTAGCCTAGGACCCTAAGCGTTCCCAGAAAACAGAGTATGTCCGAGCAAGAATAATAATGAAGGCTGATAATCCCTTTCTCCCTGCAAAAAGCCTGCATCTACCATCGGGTGAAACTATAGTGATTGAGTTTGAGTATGAAAAAATTCATAAAAAATGTTTTCGATGTCATCGACTCACACATGAGAAGACACGCTGTCAATGGATGAAATGCAAAACCCCTGTTCTGAACACTGTAATCTCGTGTTCAACTTAACTCTTCATAGGAAACACCAAAAGCTCTCGAAGGCCCGCCGGGATTTCCACCTATCTTCCCGGAATTATTAAAGTTGGATCAGCAGATGGTTGTACAATACATCTCACACGCTGACCCGACTGAACGAAATGCAAGGATCAATAGGGTGAACGAGTCAATTGAGGCAGCCAAAACCGGTCTATCAGCTACATTAACCAGATTCACACACAATCTAAACAAAGATAAGGGTCATGTTTTCGATTACAGACATCAAGAGTCTGTTTTCTACAGACTTGGGGATCAAGCAACCCAAATTTTAAAACCTCACCCTTCTCTGCAACTAGAGAATGTACACGAAGCAGAATCATCGCAGTCTGACAACCATTCAATTGAAATAGAAAGAAGGGCTAGAATCCAGAGGTTTCAACTTTCGGTTGAGGAGGCTAAGAATAATCAGGCAGTTAATATTATGAAGACCAATCATGATAAGGACAAGACCAAAAGACATGTCAATGATTATAACACAATGTCAAGGAGATTACAATGGCCAGACAAGAGTGGAGTGAAGTCGGTGAACTCTGAACCTGCAGGTCATATTTACAATGATCAAGATGAAACCCTATCTCCTACAAAGAGCTGCAACTCTGCTTTCCAAGTCAGGGGGTCGACAGGTTTTGCTATGGGGACTGTCAGGTCTCCATTGTCCGGTACCTCCCTGGCTGGCAAGAAGAATCACAAACGTCCACAGTCATGGCTAAGAAAAGCAAAACCACTGCATTTTTCTTCCAAACTCTCTCCGGAATCAGGACCAATAGATTCCTTCAAAAAATCTCCATCCCACAAAAGAAAAGCTGTGGACTCTCAACCAGCCTTAAACAAGAAAGGATCGAAACAACAAGATAAAGACAAGACGGTGGATTCTGATTTGAAGCCGCTGCGAATCCAATGAGCATACTGAGTTGGAACTGTCAAGGTGCTGGTAGTACCGAACCAGTTCGAAGACTCCGAGAGAAGCGGCGTACGTATTTCCTGAATTTTTTGTTTTTAATGGAGACTAAGCAACGTTTTGATTACATTTACGATTTGAAGTTTGAGTTGGGTTACGATGAAGTCACTACTGTGGAACCTAGAGGCTCAGTGGTGGTTTATCAGTTATGTGGAAAAGCAGTTACAATGTTGAGCTGATTTCAAAGAATTTGAGAGTTATCGATTTGAAGGATTCACTAGGGTCTTTGTGCTTTTTCTTGACGTGTGTATACGGAGATCCGATTAGAGAAAAAAGACAGCTTGTATGGGATCAGTTATCTCGGATTGGTCTTACTAGAGATGAACCATAGGTTTTGATTGGGGACTTTAACGAATTGATGAGCGCAGACGAAAAATTAATCGGTCCGATAAGACATGACAACACCTTCTGGGGCTTTAGAATGATGGCTGAGAACTGTAAAGTTAAAGAAATCAGAAGTTCTGGTAATTGTATGTCATGGTCTAGATAGCGAGATAGAGTGTGGATACAATGCCGCTTAGATCGTAGCTTTGGTAACGATGAATGGTTTAGGTTATTCCCAAGATCGCAGCTGGATTACTTACCTATGTGGGCGTCGGATCACCGGCCCATAAGACTTGCCTTCTCTTTGGAAACTGAGGAACCTAACAGGGGTAGGTTCTATTTTGATAAGAGAATGTTAGCAAGACCAGACTTTGAAGAGGTGGTAAAACGTGGATGGGGGATACAGAGAATCCGAACATCAGCCATGTGGATCGCATAGCCTCGTGTCGCTCTGCCATGGCCAAATGGAAGAAAGGATCAGACCTCAATTCAAAAACAAGGATTCAAAGGCTACATACACTACTGGAAGCAGAGATCACCAAAACTCAGCCTCGTCGTGATCGGGAGCAGTGCTCCGGGTGAAGATGGGTTAACAGGAATATTTTACCAAAATGCTGGCACATTGTTGGCCCCTCTATGATCCGAGAAATCCAGAGTTTCTTCGCAACATCCACATTGCCCCCTGGCTGGAACCACACTCACTTATGCTTGCTCCCTAAGGTCACCAACCCCTCACATATAACAGATATGAGGCTTATAAGCCTCTGCTCCGTTCAGTATAAGATAATATCCAAAATACTGTGTGAAAGGCTGAAATGTATACTGCCGGACATCATCTCAGAAACACAAGGGGCCTTCGTATCCGGAAGACTTATCACTGACAACATCCTCATTGCTCATGAGATGGTACATGGACTGCGCACGAATGATAAAGTTTCTAAAAATTACATGGCGATCAAAACAGATATGTCGAAGGCATATGATCGTGTGGAATGGTGCTTCCTGGAGACTTTACTAGAAAAGATGGGGTTTGATAGAATATGGGTTAGATGGATCATGGCATGTGTACACTCGGTGTCATACTCAGTTTTTCTGATTGGTCGTGTTCATGGTTTCATTAAGCCGGAGCGTGGTATACGACAAGGAGATCCTTTGTCTCCTTTTCTTTTCATATTGGCGGCTGAAGCTCTCGTGGGATGTTTAAACCAATCTGAAGCTGAAGGCAAACTCCAGGGTATCAAACTTGGCCCGACAGGACCGGCTGTGCATCACTTGCTTTTCGCTGATGATAGTCTATTAATGTGCTCAGCTACTGAAGCAGAAGCAAGTGAGATTGTTCGATGTCTGAAGCTTTATGGGGACGCATCCGGTCAGCTCATCAACAAATCAAAGTCTTCGGTAATTTTTGGTGCCAAGATAGAAGAATCTGTCAAAAGAAACATCATGAATACACGAGAGATTGACAAACAAGGAGGTGAAGGAACATACTTGGGCCTCCCAGAATGTTTCAGTGGATCCAAAAGAAAAATGCTGAACTTTGTGCAGGAAAAACTACAAGGGAGAGTTAATGGCTGGTTTGCACAAGCACTCTCTCAAGGTGGGAAGGAAGTCCTGATAAAATCAGTGGGGCTAGCAATGCCTGTCTACGCTATGACTGTGTTCAAGCTCTGATAGGTCTAGTTTTAACCCTATTCTAACTGCAAGTGCACAGTGATGTAGTTGTAGTACTTAGGGTATCGAATCCACAGGGACTCCGGTCAACGATAGATAAGAACAGAAGTGATTAAACTAGGAGAAAGCAAAGGTGATTAAACTAAAAGCAGAGCAGAAAGTAAATAAGTAGCGAGTTTGTGAGCAAGGAAGCAAAGCGTTAGGTTTCAGGAGTTCTCAGGAAATCAGAAACACAAGCAATCAATCAATCAGGATCTAATCATAAACTATTCTAGAGCTCAAACACAGATATAGAATTAACCAAATTCCTTTGCGATAATTCTCTAAGTCTAAGTGGAGCAAATCAAACTTTCGTTTGCGAGAACTAACAGATTAAACCAGCATTAATTCCAAGTTTGATATGTTCACAACTAACCTAAACAAAACTTTCGTTTGCGAGAAGTTTAATTGCTCATCTAGGTTCTTTCTAGCTAAATTAACCAACTTTCGCTGCATTAATCAGCCTAACATCATAATTCTGATTAGCTACTTCAGATTAAGTATTAAGAACAACCTAAACAAAGAACTAGCAGATATGGATCCCTACAGATTGATTTAAACTATAGTTCCATGAAATCCCTAATGAGAATCCTTCAACCTAACAGGTAAACTACTCAGACATGTTCATCGAAACAGAAAACATCTTAAGTAGAAAACCAAATATCATTAAACAGAATGATCAACAGGGGTTCAAAATCAAGTCTCTTTCGAGAACAAAATCAGCCCCTAAGGCTCTCTGAAAATAAAATAAAAGCTTTGTAAAAGCGTAGCCTAAACAATGGCTTAAAACTCTTATATAATGGTCTAAAGTCGGCTGGGGCTTCTTTGTAATTATGGAAACTTCTGGTAAAAGTTGCAATATCCAATTCTTCTCATTAAACGCTCGCGAGAATGTCTGCGTCGACCTTGCATCGATCGTTTCCACAAGTGTATCGATCGATGCAGGTCTGTGAATTCGACAGTGAGCTCTTCCTCTCGGGTTAAATCTCCAAAATGCTCTGGAATGCTCCAACAACTCCAATTCCGCTCCAAACGTGTCTAGGCCTGTAAACATAACTAAAAGACTCCAAAACATAGTAAAAGACTCGATAAATAACACATATACCATGGTTAAAAACCCTAAAATCCATGGTATATCAACTCCCCCACACTTAGCTCTTGCTTGTCCTCAAGCAAGTAAAGAACCAAAGCATAAGAAAAGAAGTTTGAAAACACAGAAACTCATTTCGTCCTAGGAACTTTCACAATCATATTCACTTAGTAAGCCACTGAAAACTTTCCTACAGAACTCAAGACCACAATGTACTTCCCCCACACTTAGCAACTGTCCCAAATAAACTCCACAATCAAGTTAGGACATCCAAGTTCACCACACCAGTCTCTGTATACAATTAGGTGCGGTCTCAGAGAGGGAGTATCGAATCAAATGACACATGGACTCAACCTATTCAGTATCTGACCACCAAACTGTCGGTTTCTGGTTTCTTTCTTTTCCCTTTCTCCCTTAGCAACTGATTTTTCCCATTTGGGTATCATTTTATTTTTTCTATCAGTGCTCTTCCCGCTTTGGGACGTACTTTGGACCTTTCCATGGATGCACAAGAGATAATAGGGGTTCTTTACCACTCTCGTGACCACTTCGAAGCTATTAGTTGGTTCTTTTTCATAGATACACAGGAGGTAATAGGGGTCTCTACCACTCCCGTGACTACTTCGAAGTTCCTAGCTTATCCTCAGATTTTATAACTCTCTTTTTTTTTAATTCTCAAGGAAGGGGAAAATCAGAAACCATACTTTGGAACAGGATCATAGGCTGTGCCAAACACATCAAAGGAATCCGACCCAAAGATTACCAAGCCCCTAAGTGAGAAATTAAAGTCAAGATTAAAGTGAGACTAGTAATGGATCCTCAGAATACCTGGTTAGATATGGGTGTCCTTGGTAGGTTGATCTGTTTGGGGTTTTCTAATAGTCTTAGAGGCTGTGCAAGTATGTCCAATGGTCACTTAGTTCCTGTTCAAGCGAAAATTTTCCTCGAAAATCATAGTTTCATACAAGTTTTGACTCAATAAAACAATGTTTTTGAAAACTAAGAAAACAAAAGCGTGCGTCAGTAGCTCCTCCCCCACACTTAAACTACATTGTCCCCAGTGTAATCAAAGCATGAGCTCGGTAAGAACAGATAATCAAATTGAAAAGAGTTGAAAAATCAGAATTATGTACCTCTCGTCGCACTGTGTCGATCGATGCACAAGACCGCATCGATCGACGCAAGGCACATTTGCTCGATTCATTTATGTAATCGCACTGTGTCGATCGACACACAGTTGTGTCGATCGATACTAGGTGATTTTAAACCTGTTCTCTCGGCTGAAAACACTAAAAAAAAAAATCAAAATAGCAAAGACTGCAAAATTAAAAACAAAAACGAAAACTGACTATATAGTGGGTTGCCTCCCACTCAGCGCTTGTTTTTAGTCATTAGCTTGACTATGGCACATAGATTTGACTCATGGCGGCTTCAACAGAGACTTTGAGTGTCTCTGTGAGTATCCCTTCATCCAAGGTGGCGTATATGCATTCAGATCATGAGGCTTCCCAAGGAATGAATAAACAGCATCAGGGCGGGAGCGAAGCTTGGGCGGTCTACTGCGTTTTCCTGCTTTCAAAACAATGTGATCAGAAGGTTTAAGCTTAGGTGATTTGTACCTTACCTTTGATGTATATCTGATGTTTGGAGCTTTCTGCTTATGAGCAGTTGCAGGTACTGAAGATGTTAGAGCAGGTTCAAGAGGAACCACCATCTTCTTCTTTCCACTATCAGATACTGTAGTTCCACCAATCTGAACTTCTTCTTTCAGATGACCATCAGTGGAGATCATCTTCTTTGCATGAACTCGCGAAGTTTCAACTGGTGGTGTTTTATTCACCTTCTTATCCATCACTTTCATGCAGTTAGCCACTTCTAGCTCTTGTTTGGAAGGTTTAGGAATCTTAGGATATGGCACAATGGGCTTGTAGACTTGTTCTGGGACTGTTGCAGGTTTCTGGTCATGTCTGCGTTCTGTGTCGATCGTTGCATGATGTGTGTCGATCGATGCAGGGTGATTCTGTTTGTCGAAAGAACTCGAAATTGCCGTCAGAACGGCGTGTCGATCGACACTAAGGCGGTGTCGATCGATGCATATATCAGACAAACAATATTCATCCAGAAAATCCGAGATTATGCTCTCTTCTTCACCTAGCAACTCAATCTCATCTCTTAAGGTCACATCTTTGATGGATCTACACTGTTCAGCTCTTCTAGCTTCATTTTGCCTTTGTATTGCTTGAGATGTCTGTTGAATCCGGATATCTAGCTCATTGCATGTGTGCTCAAGGATTCAAACTTTCCATTCAGATCTTCATACAATGCATCTATCCTTGAGTTGAAGGACACAAACATCTGTTGTTGTCCCTCAAGACACTGCTCCATCATGATTTCCAATCTGCTCTTATGTGTAGGTGCAGGCGGTGCTTGGTAAGAAGAAACATCATAGTTCCTCGAGAAGGCATTGCCCTGTTGCTGGAAAGGTCCCTGAAAAGCTGAATCCTAATTGTAGAATTCATTCCCTCCAACGCAGTTGATAGTTTCTTGTGCATACTTTCCAAGTAGAAGACTATGCAGATAGTCAACTTTACTCTTCAACCCAGCTATCTGTGAATTATCAATCCCTGGACTAAAGAAATCATACATCTTTCTTACGATATGTGTCGATCGATGCAGTGGAAGCGTCGATCGATGCAAGCGCGATGATGTGACGATCGACACACAGGACCGTGTCGATCGATGCAGTGCGATTACAGGCGTACCTGAAACGCAAGAACAGAAAAGAAAAAAAATTAGTAGCAAAAAATAAAAACGAAAAACCTAGTCTAAACCCTAAGTTCAAATCTATCGAGGACTCAAAAGAGTCCCCGGCAACGGCGCCAAAAACTTGATAGGTCTAGTTTTAACCCTATTCTAACTGCAAGTGCACAGTGATGTAGTTGTAGTACTTAGGGTATCGAATCCACAGGGACTCCGGTCAACGATAGATAAGAACAGAAGTGATTAAACTAGGAGAAAGCAAAGGTGATTAAACTAAAAGAAGAGCAGAAAGCAAATAAGTAGCGAGTTTGTGAGCAAGGAAGCAAAGCGTTAGGTTTCAGGAGTTCTTAGGAAATCAGGAACACAAGCAATCAATCAATCAAGATCTAATCATAAACTATTCTAGAACTCAAACACAGATATAGAATTAACCAAATTCCTTTGCGATAATTCTCTAAGTCTAAGTGCAGCAAACTAAACTTTCGTTTGCGAGAACTAACAGATTAAACCAGCATTAATTCCAAGTTTGATATGTTCACAACTAACCTAAACCAAACTTTCGTTTGCGAGAAGTTTAATTGCTCATCTAGGTTCTTTCTAGCTAAATTAACCAACTTTCGCTGCATTAATCAGCCTAACATCATAATTCTGATTAGCTACTTCAGATTAAGCATTAAGAACAACCTAAACAAAGAACTAGCAGATATGGATCCCTACAGATTGATTTAAACTATAGTTCCATGAAATCCCTAATGAGAATCCTTCAACCTAACAGGTAAACTACTCAGACATGTTCATCGAAACAGAAAACATCTTAAGTAGAAAACCAAATATCATTAAACAGAATAAACAATAAGGGTTCGAAATCAAGTCTCTTTCGAGAACAAGATCAGCCCCTAAGGCTCTCTGAAAATAAAATAAAACTTAAGAAAAGCTTTGTAAAAGCGTAGCCTAAACAATGGCTTAAAAACTCTTATATAATGGTCTAAAGTCGGTTGGGGCTTCTTTGTAATTATGGAAACTTCTGGGCAAAGTTGCAATATCCAATTCTTCTCATTAAACGCTCGCGAGAATGTCTGCGTCGACCTTGCGTCGATCGTTGCCACAAGTGTATCGATCGATGCAGGTCTGTGAATTCGACAGTGAGCTCTTCCTCTCGGGTTAAATCTCCAAAATGCTCCAGGATGCTCCAACAACTCCAATTCCGCTCCAAACGTGTCTAGACCTGTACACATAACTAAAAGACTCCAAAACATAGTAAAATACTCGATAAATAACACATATACCATGGTTAAAAACCCTAAAATCCATGGTATATCAAGCTCCCCAAAAACTTGTGTGAGAAGATCACAAGCGTGTTAACTCAGTACTGGTGGAGCAGTGGCAAGAACAAATCTAAGATACCATGGGTGGCTTGGCAAAAATTATGTCAGAGCAAAAAAACTGGTGGACTAGGCTTCCATGATATAGCTAGATTCAATCAATCACTGCTCGGGAAATAGGCTGCTCGTATCTGGAGTAAACCCGATTCATTAGTAGCTCAAGTTCTCAAGCATCGTTATTTCAAGGACACATCCTTTTTAGAAAGCACTCTTGGGTCCATACCATCTTATGCATGGAGGTCAATATTACATGGTCGTGAACTACTTTCTCGGAGACTGGTGAAAAGTATTGGCAATGGGCGAACGACTAATGTTTGGATGGATAACTGGATTGTGGATGTAACCCCAAGACCACCGAACTACCTCCAAAATAGCATTGTCGATCTCACTCTCAAAGTTTCCGACTTTCTGGATCCTATAACCGGCCAGTGGAACTCAACCTTGATACATCAGATGTTTACTGCGGAAGACTCGGGTAAGATTCTGAACATAAAGCCTTGTATCAGCAGAGAAGATGAACTCATATGGGGTTTCTCAAGCAACAGTGAATACAGCTCTAGAAGTGGTTACAAATTCAGTGAATCAATCCAGGAAGCAAATAACCCACAAATACAAAATCTTTCCCCCTTAGAGCGAGCCCTATGGAAGAAACTATGGAAGTTAAAGGCACCTGCAAAGATGAAACATTTTCTATGGAAAAGCTTAGCCGGGGCTTTGGCAGTAAGAGAAAGATTGTCCTCTCGGAACATTCAACTCGACACAACCTATCCGGTTTGTGGGGACTGTCCGGAAACGATTGTACATGTGTTGTTTACCTGCACTGCAGCTAGAGAATTATGGGAACGCTCTGACCTTCACCTCCCTACGCATGGTTTTAGTCCAACCTCGGTTTTCCTAAACTTACATTTCCTCTTGGAAAGTAATGTACGGAACACGGCTCAAGGTAATTTAAACTCTGGTTTCCCATGGCTTCTATGGCAGATATGGAAATCTAGAAATGCATTTGTGTTTGAACAAATCAGATATACTGCTAGTGCTACCGTTGGAAAAGCTCTGGAAGATGCTGAAATATGGTTCAAGCTTAACATTCTCAAACCTCAAACAGAGAGACCGGCACCAATAGCTACTACACCGGAGATAACAACATGGAAAAGGCCTAACCCCTCGGTTCTCAAATGCAACATGGGCGTGGCTTTGTCAAGAAATACCAATATCTGCGGTGTCTCTTGGATCATAAGGAATCACGAGGGGCAGGCTACTCTCCATAGCCGACGCACCTATTCCATGGTCCAGTCTAAACTGGAAGCTGAGCTTTAGGGATATTATGGGCTGTGGAATCGATGAAATCGCTTAAGCTGAATAGGATTATCTTTGAAAGCTCGCTTCCACTGGCTCGTGATGCTCTGATGCTTCCACACTCGCAACAACACATCGCAAGTAAAAAAGTTGCATCAGAAATAGCAATAAGTGTGAGCAGAAACAGCAAATATCAGTCGTACATTGCAAAGAATGGTCTTCTATGGCTACATAACTTAATTCAAGCAGAGGCTACTCATTCGGAACCTTCAGGAGGTTCATGACACAGCTCTAACTTGGGCTCAGACGACATCTCAAGCTTTTTAGCTACACTCGTCTCCAATGATGGTTACTATGGTTTTATATCATTCTCAAGGATGCCTACTGGCATTTTGATTTCTGTTGCTTTCTCTCTTTGTCTTTATCTGGCCATGCCGATGAACTTGTGTGGAATACTTTTTCAGTGTTAGAAAAAAAAAACAATAATAAATTAACTATGAACTGAATCAATTGAAAATGCTCAATAAGGTACATAAAAAGAATGTCTGAGACCTAAATTGACAAAAAAAAAAAAAAAACCAAAATAGAAATAACAATGAAAGAGACATTTCAAAACCTGACCCTCCGCGCGTGCGCGGGGGAGGAGATACTAGTCTACACAAAACACAAAACAATAGAGTTTTTATATATATAAAGTTTAATTTTAAAACAAATTTTTAAAAATAAATAAAATCAAATCAAATGTTGTCTAAAACTGATTTGAATACAAAGAAAAAAAAAACCAGCTCCGTTAGATATCTAAAATTAAACAGAAAATGTAATAATTTAACTACTATATATCAAAACGAAAATTCTTCTAAGCATAAATGAAAAAAAAAATATCAAACAATTATTTATTTTGAAACAAAATAAAAAACACCGTGCTAAGCACGAGTAAGACTCTAGTTTGAAGTTAAATTTGAATTAATATATCAAGTTTACACTTTCTTTTATTTTGGAAGTTATGGAAATTACTTTGCAAAAATAAAATGTTATAAATATTTTTCTTAGGTTGAGAAATTCTAGAAATTGATAGAGGATAAAGAACTAACTTAGAAACTGGAATAAAATGATGCTTTTGAAGATAATTTCAATAATTTTTGTGTTTCAATTTTCATTAAATATATTGAAGAATAATTTATACTAGTATGATTTGCTCGCACCATGTGCGAGCACAACCATTAATAAATAAATAAAATTTTAAAAATATAAATTTAATTTAACATTAATAATTTATGAATAATATTTTTATATATTAACTATAATTAAACATAAAAATAAACATTATGATATTTAACCTTTTATTAAAACATTATATTATATATATAAATTATAAACTTATAGCAACAAAATAAATTATTATCTAAAATCATATATATCAATATTTAAATTTACTATATATATTCATATTAATTATAATAAATTATAATTATATATATATATGTATAAACATCAATACATGTTAATTTTATTATAAGTATTTTTTATATTTATCTAAATTCAAAAACTTAAATAAATATATGAATTTACAACATAAAATCATATTATCTACAAGACTACAACAATCATACTTATCAATATTTAAATTTCATATTTAAAAAAATATTTTCATATTTATCACTTTACTTTTAGTTTTATTTTTTATGAGTTTGTATTTATCTCTAAAATAAAATAAATATTTCAAAACAATGTCATATTTATCATATTACTCTTTATTATTATTTTTATATGAGATTATATTATCTTTAAATAAATTAATTATTATCCAAAAAATCATAGTTATCAATACTAAAAACTCATAACTCGAAAATATTTTTCGTATTTATCGTCTTATTTTTATTTATTTTTTATTTGAATGATGTATATTTCTAGAATAAATAAAAACTAACTTTTAAAACTAATATAATAGATAGTAAAATTAAAAATATAAACTAAGGTTAATTTTGTAATTAACCTAATTTATTAATAGTAAATTAGTAATTAGCTATTTTGAGAGTGAATATAAGGCTAAAAGCACTTCTCAATTAATATAAAGATATCAAATAAACTTTATTTTTATAGAAATTATTTTTAATAATATATTCGTTAAACGCATTTGGAATTATATAAGATATATAATAAATATTTCAAGTTGGAGGTATTTTAATCCAAGATCAACATATGTTCAATTTATATGTGATCTTTCTTGGTAGGTAATGTCTCCAAATAGGTAAAATATCTCCAATTATTAAACATTAAATTTTTAAAAATAAAAAATTATCAAATTAATTTAACAATAATAATAATATTTTTAAAATACTATTTATAATTAGACATATTTACATTATTATATTTAATAAGATATTTTATAATTTATTATAAAATATAAAGTTACCTTTTATTTAAGATATTTTATCATTTACATATATAAATTCAAAATTTATATAAATAAAACGAATTTACTATATAAAATTCAAAAAAAAATATTTATTAATAATTAAAATATTCATAAACGTTTTCATATTTACCCTCTTTTAAAAAAAATGTATATCTCTTTAATAAAATTAAAAATATTCATAAATATTTTCGTATTTATCATCTCATCTTATTTTTTTATTTTTTATTCAAGGTTACGTGTATTTCTAAAATAAAATTTTAAAAATCTTCATAAATTATTTATATTTATCATCTCATTTTTATCCAAAGTTATGTATATCTTCATAATAAAAATAAAAAATATAATAAATTATAAATTTAAATTAAGGTTAACATAGTAATTAGCCTAATTTCATTAATGGTAAATTAGTAATTAACCATTTTGAGAGTAAATATAAGCCCAAAAGCACTTCTCAATTAATATAAAGATATATATATATATTGAAAATATATATATATATATATATTGAAAATAAATGTGTAAATTACTATGAACAATGCAAAAAAAATGTCTTAAGATATTGACTGGCCTATATTATTTTCTATTTTTGTACATGTTGACTAAAAATATATACATAGAAATATTTTTAAATATATAATTTATAAGAAGAAAAATATCTACATAAATCTTTGGTAAAGTACAAACATTGACCAATCTAAATAATAATTAATGGTTATATATATTACCTCTTCAAAATGATTTGATGACACAATACATTTTCGATTTTTACTTAAATATCATACTTTATATACATGGTAACAAGAAGATTGAAATCAAAAACTTTTAATTAAGAATCCTAGACAAGAGAAGTACATCACAAAGTTGTTTAAAAAACCATGAAAATTCAAACAGCGCTCATCTGCATGTTCATCCTCTCCCTATTTGCTTTACATCAGTGTATGTATAGATTTTCTCAATTATATTGCTTATATTAAATTTACTTTTTATTTATTTCCGCCAGTGTTTTTTGTCGTTAAGGTTTGAATGATGTGTGATTTCAATATGTAGGTGTAAAGATGGATGATATTCAAATAGATATATCAAAGACATCCCTAACATCAGATTGTTCTCTTCAAGTGTGTGGTGTCGGATTCGAAAGCATAAATTGTTGGTGTTGTTCGTTCTTAAATGAAATCTACTGTTCTGAACACAAAGAGCGATGTGACGCTAATTGTCATCATCTAAAGTAATATCTAATAAATGATCTGATGAATGAGAAGTTGTTGTTACCGCGGTGGGATTTATAAAATAATAATAATAATAAACCAAAGGGCAAATCGCATTAATAGCACAAAAAACATGACTTGTCAAAAATATAGCACCAAGGAAAAAAAATCATAAAAATAGCACAAAAACATGTTTTGTCACTAAATTAGCCCTAACCTTAAATCTTAAATACTAAACCCTAAATACTAAACCCTAACCTTGAATAATAAACCCTAAACCCTAAATACTAAACCCTAAACCCTAAATAATAAACTCTAAATCCTAAATAATTAACCCTAAACCCTAAATTATATAATGCTATAAAAGTCTTTGTAATTAAAATAATGCTAAAAATGTGAATTATTTTCCTTGGTGCTATATTTATGATAAGGTATGTTTTTTGTGCTATTTTATGACTTTTCTCTAAACCAAATGAATTTGATCTATTTTAACTCTTATTTGTATTATTGGATTTTTATTTTAAATATTTAAATAATTTTTACGGAAAAACAATTTTAATGCACCAACCGAGACACCTAACCAAGACTCATCTTATGGAACTTCACAAAAACACCAAGTCGCGGCTTCTAAATCTCTTCCCATTCATCCTTACGAAGAACTTCAAAAAAAGCAGTGAACAACTGCGTATTGTAGATGTAGTAACAGATCATCTTTATCGGTTCAGGCCCATCACCTAATGTGGAAAGTATCCTTAGAAATATAGGAATATCCATTTTGCACCACGGAAAATACACTAAAATAAGTCTTCTCCAGAACTTTACCGATAAGTCTTACATATTAGTCTATGATGTTAGTCTACTATTAAAGTTTACACCATAAGTATACCATATAAGTTTATGATCTAAGTCTACTCGATAAGTGTAACCAAGAAGCATAACCATTTAAAATTATAAAAGCGAGGGGTTTTACCCAATACGGCGCAAAGCATTTGATATGTCCGATATGTCATAAGAAGACAAGGAATATCCTATGAAAATCTCTGGTGTTGAAGAAGGCACGGGAAATCGAGCAAGAAGGTGAGACACGTAAATCAAGCGAGATAACAACGCACGGAAATCGAGCGATCAAGACGGCGAGACCAATATAGATAGTAAAAAACAAGCAGTTTAAGCTTATTTTAAAATCATTTCAGTATTTCTAAAAAGAAGAGATAAATGGACCAAAAGATGTTACTGACGGCAACAGAGGCGATATATAGAGCAAGTGATGGCAACGGTGAGAGAGGAGAGGTGCGGGCGATAGAGAGTGCGAAAATGAGATTGACGGTGAGGCGGAGGAGTCGACAGCGATGACTAGAGAGGCAACAGTGGCCGAGAGGGAGAGATTAGAGAGAGAGAGAGAGAGAGAGAAAGAGAGAGAGAGAGAGAGAGAGAGAGAGAGAGAGAGAGAGAGAGAGAGAGAGAGAGAGAGAGAGAGAGAGAGAGAGAGAGAGAGAGAGAGAGAGAGAGAGAGAGAGAGAGAGAGAGATGTGTATAAAGAATAATTAGGATTAAGAATAAAGATTTAAATATATATATATATATATATTTATATATAGTTAGAATAAAAATATTGGTTCAATGTCAATTAATATCGGTTTAGATTAAATTTAGTGGGTAAAAATGTTAAATCGGACTTAGTGAAATATTAAGGTAGACATCATTTATAAGTCTATTATATATGTCTTCACTAGAAGTCTACCCAAATAAAATTTCTCGCCTAAATCAGTACGGTGAAATATCAATTCTTTCCCAAATTGGTACGGTCAGAATACCAGTTCCCACCCAATAGCTTTATTCCTGCTCACTTACATAACTAGGTCAATTTGAAAATAAGGAAGTCTACTTTAAGTTTCCCATCCGGTTATCTCAATTTTGTATGATAAAAAACATTTTAATTTGCATGTATAGACTTCAAAACATTAGAAGTGTTATTATGAAGTCTACGAGGGTGATTGGTAATGGCTTTAGAATCTCTCTAAAGCCTAATTTCTCTCTAAAGCACACAATCTAATCCAATCATGCTTTGTAAATATTTTTTAGTCCAAAGCTCTTTATTATTATTATTTTTTTTTGTACAAAGCTAAATATGCAGAGCAAAAAAATTAAGCTGTGAAAAATGAAAATATTTTCACAGCCAAAAACCTACATCAATTAAATTTAAAGCCAAAGCAAAAACATCTACAGCATAATTTATACAGCAAAAAAATAAATATCACAGCTCTTCCAATCAACCCCTACATCAAGCCAACCACTGATATCGCACATGTTGGTACAAAAATGTCATACAAATCCGAACAATATATAACTAGACCCTTTTAGAAAACAACATAAAACGTTATAATCAAATCCGACCACTTACCTAGGAGTTTAAATTGCTAACACAAATGGATATTATCATGCTTAAGAGGATTAAACCGGTTAAAACCATAGTTTTCAACTCCACGCCTCTAGAACACTTCTCAAGAATTGTCTCCTTTAGTTGAATTAGCTCTACCTTAATCCGATTTTGTGTTGGTTGATAACCACTATTTTCAAGAACATAGATGCAGTCTCCCTAGTTTTGAAATCACATCTAAGTTCATGAAATTCCTCCATCATAGCTTCAATATATATATTAAAAAGAATCATGAGAAGTCAAAAAATTAGAATCATTTATTACCAAAATTAATAAAGTGAAGAAGAAATAATATCACAAAATTAACGACGACGACAGATGAAGCTCACGGTTAAGAGAGAGAGAGAGAGAGATGTTGGATCTCCTAGGATCTAGGGTTTGATATATTGAATCACCAACCTCGTTCTTACCTTGTTACTGGCAGCGGAATGAATGGTGAATGAGATCAGTAGCGACACAGGTGCCTCGCCTCTACCAGATACACACGCACACAAGCTGGAAATGGGATGCTAGTGCCGAATCTATGGGATCTAAGAGTTTCTAGAGTTTCTGCTTTTCTATCAGAGAGAAGAGAAGACGGCTAGGGTTCAGGTCGACCATATAAGCCTTTATATATCGACCTGGAAATGACATCACAAACCGTCGGACAAACCCGACTCGGTTACGTCATTAATCCGAAACATCAGTTTCGAAACCCGATATGCAACGATCGACACACTTAATGTGTCGATCGTCACACCTCCACCAAAAGCCTGCATCGATCGACACATTCATGTATCGATCGACACATAAATCATAAAACTCTATGTCAATGTGTATCCAATACACATCAACGTGATCATTATCAAATGATCATTCCCATATGTTAGCTTCCAGATTGCTTAGGTGTGTGACCTTATAGGATCATATAATACTGGCAGTAAGTATGCAACTTACAGATTGCAAGAGGCTTCTAGCAAAACATTGCAACCGCCCAATATTATACGAATGTCTGATCTCGACATACAACTATCACAGGAGTGAGTACAAGTGTGATTTCAGGACACTATCCCAACAATCTCCCACTTGTACTGGAATCATCTATTCCTATAATAATTTTGTCTCTATATCTCGGTTTGGCATAAGGCAAGATTGGTGTCATCCTTATTAAGCCAACATCGTGTTTATCAAACTCCTTATCTCATACTGAAACATTACAAACAACTGAACTACAGTTCGTTTGAGTGCGGCCACACATTCTCTCAGTATTCAATCTTCGATAGGCCCTGAGATATTTATCTCCCGTTATATAGGAGGGACAAATCCCATCTTGTTCCATCACTGTTTCAACGCACACTTCATGATATACTTGAACAGTGCCGTTATAGTCGCCAGTTACGGGTCGACGTTTGACAAGGTCAAAGTGTACCAATTCATATGCAAGAAAGCATGATGAACTCAGGTCTGAGGACTATACTCTATAGTCGTAATCAGAACCTCTTATGACACAGATATAACTATCTTGTAGACTTCTCATTAGCGGGTCATGTCCGATAATATGTTTACTAACATATATCTATGTGACTGACTGCGATAATCATATCATTGGCTCCATGAAACTTAGCCAATAGTCACCTCACAATCTAGTCTCTCACGGTTGTCATAGTCCCACTTTGACAACCTCGACCAGGGACAAAACATAATTTATGTCATATTTAAATTATAGTGTTTCATGATCAAGTCCTCAACTTGATGACCTATAATATGTCATAAACTTATTTTGGGACCATTATTTAGATCACAATAAATAATGCTGAAATCAAATTTCATTAAACACTTCCAAAAGAATGTTTACAAGAGCGTCTTATTATAACTAAAACAGAACCAAAACTTCCACTAGAATCAAGATTACATCTTAAGATCTCTAATTCCTACAGCAGTCGTATGAATCTCATGCTTAGGCCTTGGGAGTGACTTGGTCAGAGGATCAGCGACATTCTCGTCTGTCGGAACTCGGCTGATCTTCATATCACCTCTATTGACGATATCACGAATCATGTGATATCTCCTCTCAACGTGTTTAGACTTCTGGTGTGACCTGGGTTCTTTCGCCTGAGCAATGGCCCCATTGTTGTCACAAAATAAAGCCATTGGCTCCAAGATACTAGGAACCACACCAATCAGCTACGGTATTCTGCTTAGAGCTCTTCCAGCTCACTGCACCGCCATTTAGACAGAAGACATATCCAGACTGTGATCGGAAATCGTCTCTGTCCGTCTGAAAACTCGCATCGGTGAATCCATTCACCACAAGTTCTTCACTCCCTCCATACACCAGGAATTTATCCTTAGTATGTCTCAAATACTTGAGAATATTCTTGACAACTGTCCAGTGAACTTCACCTGGATCAGATTGGTATCTACTCGTCATGCTTAACGCGTAAGCTACATCTGGACGAGTGCAGAGCATGGCATACATAATAGATCATATTGCAGAAGCATAAGGAATCCTATTCATGCGTTCTCGCTCGGCAGGTGTCGCCGGACACTGCTTCTTGCTGAGATTAGTGCCATGAGACATCGGTATGAAGCCCTTCTTAGAATCATGCATCCTGAATCTGTGCAGTACCTTATCGATATAAGTGTCCTGGCACAATCCAATCAGCCTGTTCACTCTATCTCTGTAGATTCTAATTCCAAGAATATACGCGGCTTCTCCCATGTCTTTGATATATCATGGTTTTTACTAGTTTTAGACCATGATATAAGTGTGTTTTAGTGTCTTTTGTGTTCTTTTAGAGTCTTTTACAGGTATAATCAGGTTTGGAGCATATTTGGTGATTATGGCACTTTTTGGAGATTTTTGGAGTGATTGGCCGAGAGATGAGTTCACTGTCCGAAACAGAGAAATGCGTCGATCGTTGCATCCATGCACCGATCGTTGCACCAGCGAGAAGGGCCAAACTCGGCGGTTTATGAAGAGTCAAGATATTGCACTCTGATCCAGAAGTTCCTGATATTTACAAAGAAGCCTCTGGCCGAGATTAGACCTATATATTTAAGTTGTTGGTGTTTTATTTACTGAGGCATTCATAATTAAGAGCAGAGGATTTTTAGAGCTTTTGGGGCTGATCTGAACCTATTACTTCATCTGTATTTGGAGAAGATTTCAAACCCCTTTAATTCTTTATCTTTTATGCAATTTATTCTTCATATGATTATGTTTTCATTATCTATGTCTGAGTAGATTTCTTGTTAGGTTTAGGGTTTCTCACATAGGATTTCATGACTTGCTAGACTTGTTTAATTCAGTTAAGGATTCATAACTATATATGTTCTTCAATCTAAATTGTGCTTAAAGCTAGTTCTAACCTGATCAATTAGAATCTAGATCTTAGGTTGCTAAATACGACACGGAAGTGTGGTTTCACTACAAGAAAAATCTCTATTCTTAGCACACGAAAAACGCCATGGTATGTATATGATGGCGTTTTTGAAAATGCTATGTCTGCCCCAGCTATAATAGGTAGGCCAGATACGATAGCGTTTTTGTACGTGCTATAATAATTTACATATATTATAGCATTATTTGTTCATGCTATTATTTGGTTATCTTATCATAGCTTTAGTTTTGTTTGCCATTGAAATATATGTTATAGCTTTGTTTCAATGCCCTAATAGCTTTTTTTATTTATCATAATATTATTATAATAATTGACAATTATGATTATTTTATATTTTATAATATATTTTTCTGTTTTATATTTGTACAAAAAGAAATAGATTTAATATTTTAAACTTTCATTAATAAATCAAAATGTCTTACACAAACATTTTAAAATCAAAAACTAAGGCAAAAAAAACATTACAAATCTCCTCTTAGCGTAGAAAGCATTTCCTTTGTTTGTACCAGAGAAATTGCCAAGCTTGATTCTTGTGACTTCCCCATCATTGACACAGTGATCCATAGCCCAACTTGAGCGGTAAAGTTCCTCGAACTTAGCTGCAGCAACAACTTCACCACAAGACACACACCATAATCATCATAATCATCATACACCCACCATAATCATCTAGACAAAAGAGCAAAAGAGCAAAATGTCTTCACTTAGTTCACCAGTCTTTATTTGTTTCAAACTAGTTGAAACAACTGCAATTAAGAGAAGCAAAAGAATCACCAAATAATTCACTTCATCACTCTCAGTAAAGATAATATTTCCAGCAATGTAAATGGTACCTTACCATGAGATTTTTCTTGTCGGATTCTGAATCAGTGTACACAACAAAGTCTTGTGAACATGAACTTGTATCATTTGCATGTAGGTAAGCAAGATATCCAAAATGCTTTCCTAAAACCTGCAAAGGCCAAATCCAGAGGCAAAGTTTAGATAAAAAAACAGTCTGAAGAAAAGATGAAAATATTTTTAAGATAAATCAATCTCAAAACATAGAGCATTACCAATTTAATAACTCTGAGCTGATGAGAAGTGAAAATGTTGAGACTGAGAGCTGGACGCATGTGGTAGAACACAGTTTCAGTACTCTGGGTCGAGATCGCCAGAGACTCAGAGGATGCATTCCCACCATTTAGGATCTCAGACCACCACTCATTCAGCCTTTTCTTCATCCTATGAGCAAAAAGAATATCCGCCAATCGCACCAACTTCACAAAAATTGGATGTCCACAGAAACAATAACAAAGCAGCAAGCAAAAACATTGAAAGGTGCATAAGCTTGCATCAATGTAGATCTAAGTTCTTGAACCCTCATCGCCTCAATTTCCTTTTGATCGTCCTGAATAATTTCATCTCTCACTTCCCAGTACATCAAAAAGTAACAATTAAAGAAGAGAAAACACAAAACATAGCATTAACCATCTGATGACAATTCTGATCAGAAGCTGCTGCTACTACCTTTATTTCCTTTCCCTTGGTGTTGTTGATAGAGAAAGGTACAAATTTAGCCGTAGCATTTGACATAAGTCTCTTGTTGAAACTTGTTGCTCCTACTTTAACACTAACAATTGATGAGCCAAATCTTAAGCTCTTAAGAGGCACCACCAAAAACATAGAATCATTAACAGTTAGGAAATTTCCAAACAGTAGAATTTTGGAAAACGTAAGAAAATGTTGAAAAAGGTCACAGCTTTACAATTCAAATAGAACCCATAATAAATCAGAAAACAACGAGGTGACCGGTTTGATTTGTTTCAATGTAAGAAACGAACCACAAGGCAACAACACAGAAACCCTAAAATTTGAGGAAGAAGAAGATGAACAAAGAGGCGATAATCCAGCAAACAAGTCGAAGCAATTTTTAACAGAGTTAGATAGAAACAATATTACCAAGATCCACATAATCACAAAACACATATCAAAAACCAACTCCACAATATCTAACCAACATGTGACCTGATTTTTCATTGTTGAGAGGAATGCTTTTCAACCATAATTGAAACCAACAGGCTCTCGAGGCAACCTCCTAGACAGCCATAGATATTGTCTGCAGACTTTGCACCCTCCTAGACAGCTCAACTCCTGGACCTTTCACCTGAGAATATACATATCCTCTTTCTGCATCAAACTTTGTAAACCTCAAAAGTAGGAATCTAATAGAAGTGAAACAAACCTGTCTTGTTATTCTCAGACAGTTTGGCCTCTCCTTTCGTTAAGGGTTACTGGAAACCCTTCCCCTCTAAGCCGTCTATTATCCTCATCACCTTCAAGCACACAAGCCAAAACACAAGAGTAAATATAACTTTGACTGTAATATAGACTGACATAAACGAGGTAAGATTTTCAATGTGACGATTTCTCTCTCACCCAACATGCAGTCTTTGAAGATTCTGCTCCTTCTGTCTCAACCTTTCAATAGATGGAAAGGTTTGTGCTTGCAAATGTCTCTGAAGCTGTAAAAAACAAAATCAAACAATTTCTTGATAGATGAATTATCCAGGAAAAATATGAGAGACCAAAATACACATGTAAAATACACAAAAAAACCCAGAAAGCAAAGGAAAAAAGAAGAAGAAATCTGGCTGTTTGAGAAGTGTTACGAAAACAACAAAACAGCTAAGGAGTGCAAACAAAACAAAATCTAACAGAACGAGACCTAATTACATGTCTCTCATATCAAATAAACCTTAAAGGAACAATAATTTTCTATAAACTTACAAGCTCAGCGTCGAGTCTAATGGAGGGTCCGATAGAGCCTTCACCGGATAGAAGCTGCCGCAGTCGTGAAGTTATACTTGACGATCTCCCCGCCGCCATTTAACTGCTCCAGCGTCCTTTATTTTAAAGGCTACAAACAAAGCAAACAAAAGAAAACCCCAAGAAATTAAGAAAACCTGAAGTAGCATCAAATATTCAGCACATGAGTCAATTTCAGAAACTAGATGGAACGAATCCAAGAATCCCAGACTAGAACTCGAGTATTGAAAATGAAATTGAAGAAATACTCATCTGGGTTTTGAATCCGAGATAAGGACTTCACCGGTGGAGAAATCACAGATCTGGGTTTTGAATCTGAAGAAGTCTAGTTCTGAATCTGGTGAACTGGTGACGAAAAAGCACAAACAAATGACCCAGAAACGCAGAAACCACGCAAATTTACAGTGAAACAAACAAACAATCGGAGAATCAGAAATGGGGGTGGGTGGAATCAGGAACTCACAAACGATAAAGATGAGACGACTACGACGGAGAAAAGGGAGCTAATTTTTTGATGTGTTAAATGGAGAAAAAGAAGATTATTTTCTTTGGGTAAAAATTAGAATAGAGGGGGAAAATTTTTCAGAGGTTTCGCGGTTTTTAGGAAATTTTGTCTAAGTGTGGCGGTCTAATAAAATTTCGTTTAAGTTTTGGCGGTTTATACTGTTTTTGTTTCCCACTTACAAAAACACTATCTTAGCATTATCTCAATGCTATAAAAAGTAAAAAAAAAATCCGAAATTTATCTTCAATAGCAGTTTCAAAAACCGTGCTATCATATTATGCTATCAATACGCATAATTTTTGTAGTGTTTAGGAATCTGAACTATTTAGGTTGAGCAATTAAACTTCTCGCAAACGAAAGTTTGGTTTAGGATAATTGTGAACATATCAAACTTGGAATTAATGCTAGTTTAATCTGTTAGTTCTCGCAAACGGAAGTTTGGTTTGCTGCACTTAGACTTAGAGAATTATCGCAAAGGAATTTGGTTAATTCTATATCTGTGTTTTGAGTTCTAGAACTGTGCTTAATTATATACTTGCTGAATGAACTGTCTGCTTGTCTGATTTACTGAGAACGCCCTAGACTTAGCGCTCTTAATAACTTGCTTTCACAACCAATTAATCTCTGCTTTCTGTTTACTTTCTCGCATTGCTTTCAATATTATCACATTGCTTTCTTCCTAGTTAAATTCCTGTTCTTGAGCTATTGAATACCGGAGTCTCTGTGGATTCGATACCCTATATACTGCATCTACTGAACTGTGCACTTGCAGTTAGATATAGGATTAAAACCTGATCCCTATCAAGTTTTTGGCACCGTTGCCGGGGACTCTTAGAGTCTTCGATAGCTTCGAGCTTAGGGTTTTACTAGGATTTTTTGTTTTCTTTTCGTTTTTATTTTTGTTTTTGCTGATTTTTTTTCTGTTTTCTCTGATTTCACATTGCATCGATCGACGCTCTTCTTGCATCGATCGACACATTCGCTGAATCACCAAGAACACTAAGAGATCATCAGGACGATGTGTCGGAATGATATTTTCAGCCTAGGGATTGACAATTCACAGATAGCTGGGTTGACGAACCAAGTTGACTCTGTGCATAGTCCTCTACTTGGAAAGTATGCACAAGAAGCTAACCATTGCGTTGAAAGAATTGGATTCTATAGTCACGGATCTGCTTTTCAGAAACCCTTTACAAGGAATTGGGGTGTTTCTTCTTACCAAGCACCGCCTGCACCTACACATAAGAGCAGATTGGAAATCATGATGGAGCAGTATCTTGAGAGACAACAACAGATTGATATGTCCTTCAACTCAAAGATGGATGCGTTGTATGAAAACTTGAATGAGAAGTTCGAATCTTTGAGCACACATATGGAGGAGCTGGATATCAAAATTCAACGAACAGATGCAGCAATAGAGAGGCAGAATGAAGCTAGGGAAGCTGGACAGAGGCAATACGTCAATGCAGTGATCACAGGAGATGAGATTGACTTGCTAGGAGAAGAAGAGAGCATAATCTCGGATTTTCTGGATGAATATTGTCTGTCTGAGACAAGCATCGATCGACACAACTCATACGTCGATCGACACAGTCCCGATACGTCGGATAGAATTACTCATAATCGCACTGCATCGATCGACACACATCGTGCATCGATCGACACAGATTCCAGACGGGACCAGAAACCTGTAACAGTCCCAGAACGAGTCTATAAGCCCCATGTGTCGTATCCTAAGGTCTCTAAGCTATCTAAACAGAAGCTAGAAGTGGCTAACTGCGTGAGAGTGATGGAGCTGATTCAGGTTACAGAGAAGCTCCCAGACCCATGAGCCTTTGTTTTGGACTGTTCAATCTCTAAGGACAGATTCAGGCGTTCTCTGTGTGATTTAGGAGCTGATGTGAATCTCATGCCATACTCTGTAGCTGTGAGATTAGGACTGATGAATTTCCAACCTACTAGGATCTCTCTTATCTTAGCTCATCGATCAAAGAGGTATCCAGAAGGAGTTCTTGAGGATGTTAATGTCAGAATTGGGAATTACTTGATTCAACCGGATTTTGCAGTGCTGAAATATGAGATTGAGCCTGGTGATCCTCTACTACTTGGTAGATCCTTCTTAGATACTGCTGGAGCTGTGATTAATGTGAGACATGGACTGATTGATCTCCATCTGGGAGATGAGCCATTGCAGTTGAAGATGGACAGGAAGCAGAGAGCCACCATTGACGGACAAAGCTTCAGTGTTGAGGTGGAAACAGAGGTTCCAATTGGAGAGGAGAAGATGGCAGTTCATTCTGAACTTGCCCTAACATCTTCAGTGCCTGCAACTGCTCATAAGCAGAAAGCTCCAGACATCTCCTTCCCACCAAAGGTAAGGTATAAATCACCCAAGCTTAAACCTCCTAATCCATCAACTTTGATTGCAGGAAAATGCTGTATACCACCCAAGCTTCGCTCCCGCCCTGGTTCTACTCCGTCATTCCTTGGAAGATTTCATGATATGAATGCTTATACGCCACCTTGGATGAGGAGACATTCACAGAGACACTCAAAGTCTCTGTTGAAACTGCCATGAGTCCGATCTCTTTCTGATAGGTCAAGCTACTGACCTTAAACAAGCGCTGGATGGGAGGCAACCCACCATTAGGTACTGGTGTTTTTCTACTTAATTTTTGGTGTTTTTGTTAGGATTTTACGTTTGTTTTTTTTTTGGTGAAGTTATGTTTGCAGGTCTCGGACAGATTCGCAGTGCGTCGATCGACGCACTTCTGTGTCGATCGTCACAACACGATCGGAACCGCATTGCAGCGATCGTTGCGGTCCTGAGAAACGATCGACTATACACGAAAATCGCCAAGTAACGGTCGGTGCACTTAGTGCAACGATCGATACCTGAGCGACAGAGGTAAACCCGACAGACATAATCTCATCTTTTATCTATTATTTCTTTTTACCGATTATTCGCTTGACACTACTGGGGACAGTGTGTCTTAAGTGTGGGGGAGGTGCTACTGACGTTTATCTTTCTGTTTTCTTAAGAGTCAGTCCGTTTTTCAAAAAAAAAAAATTGTTTTATTGAGTCAAAATTGTTTAAGTAAGAAACAATGAATTTCTGAGGAGATTTACAAGACTTGCAGGAACTTAAGTAACCATTGGGATGAAGTTGCAGGATCTATCTCTGACTATTAGAAAACCCAGACACAGATCAACCTACTGGGAACACCCAAATCACTTCAGGTATCAGAGGATCCTTTTACTGACTTCAACCTTAATACTGACTTAGATTTCTCACATAAGGGCTTGGTATACTTTGTGTCGGATTCCCTGTTAGTTCTGACACAGCCTGTAAACATTGTAGGAAAGTTTAGACTCTTGGTTCAATTCTCAGATTAGTTGAACCTACTAAACATGCATTAGATCTAGGTGTTCTTATTTAGAAACATATGATCTCACCTTTTACCTGTTTGTTTGCAGCGGAATTGATGAACAGGTCAGAGATCAGCAGAACCACCAAGGGATGGATCCTCCAAAGGCTCACACACGCACACCGTCAGGAACAAGGCTGCTAGACCACAAGAGAGGAGGCGCAGAGAGAGAGGAGGCTGGCGCAGGAGGCTTAGAAAATTAGAGAGCTTTTAGGTCAAGTTTTATTCATTAAAACTCCCTTTAGTTCTCATGGGCTTTTGGGCCCAATTCTCAGTTCTAATTAAATCCCATGGATTTAATCAGGCCCTTTAGTCTCTCTTAGTACAGTAAATGCCTAGCACTTTTACCGTACTTCTGCTAAGCCGTTCCTACACATTTTCCTGTTAGCTTAGGCGTGTGACCCATATGGGATCATACAATAAAGGCAATAAGTCCAAGACTTATAGATCATGAGCGGACTCTAGCAAGCCATCATGACCCCCAGCATTGTATGACTTATGTCTGATCATTGACATACTCTTACTTTCTAGAGACAGTACCGAGATTACTGGACACAATTCCAACAATCTCCCACTTGTACTGGAATCTCTGTATTCATAATCCCTTTCGTCTCAATATCTCGATTAGTCATAAGGCAAGATTAGTGTCATCCTTATAAAGCCTAATCTTGTTCATCGGACTCTGATTTGATACTGACAATCCAAACGACTCGGGACAGTCCGTTTGAGCGTGGCCACGCATTTTCCAGTATTCAAATCTCCGAATGGCCTAGAGATATTCACTCCATTTATATTGGAGGGACAAATCCCGTCTTGTTCCATCACTGTAAACTATTCATTTCATAATACACCCAAACAAGGTCCTTATAACTATCGCAGAAGGACAGCGTTAGACAATGATCAAAGCGCATTAGTTCATGTGCAGCCACATGCATGCGAACTCAGGTCTAAGGACTATACTCTATAGTCGTAGTAAGAATCTCTTATGACACAGATATAAATATCCTGAAGAGTTCTTATAATCGGGTCTTGTCCGGTCGTATGTTCCCCAACATACACCTATGTACTGACTTTGATGCCGTGCATCTATGACACACTGAGACTTTGTCATAAGTCACATACCAATCTAGTCTTACACGGTTGTTGGTGTTCCAATTTCAACAACCTTCGACTAGGGACAGGATGATATAAGCCATCTATCAAATATAGGGTCTCATGATCAAGCTAAATGACTTTGATGACTCAAGATCAAGTCACTTACTTCGATGACCTATAAAATGATTTATATCACTTTGGAACGATTATTTCATCACAGTTAAAATAATCTTGAAATAATAATTTCATTAAACATCTTAAAATGTTTTACTAGAACATATCAATAACTAAATAAAGCCCTTTACTAACTCCCACTGAAATCAAGACAGTATCTTAATTTCATTTATCCTACAGCAACAGTCCGTGACTCGTGCTTAGGCCTAAGGAGTGGCTTCGTTAATAGATTAGCAACGTTCTCATTCGTTGAAACTCGCTGATCTACTTAACATCTCTGTCATTTATTTTATGGAATAGGTTATACCTACCCACAAAGTGTTTGGAATGTCATTTATTTTATGGAATAGGTTATACCTACCCACAAAGTGTTTGGACCTCTGATGTGCAGCTAGTCTCATCTATGCTGGAATCACATCAAGTTCAGTGACGAACTCTTCTTTCCAAACAACCTCTTTCGCCGCTTCCCAAGCTGCGAAATGTTCAGCTTAAGTCATGGAGTCAGCAACAGTGCCTTGCACCGCCAGATAGACACAAGATGTAACCGGACTGTGACCGGAAATCATCTTTGTCCATTGGAAACTTGCCTTTCAGACTCTATCGACTTTGTAGCACCTCACTTTCTCCTTTACCTAAAGAATCTTTTCTTTAGCATTCCTCAAATACTTTAGAATATTCTTTACGGCAATCCAGTGATTCTTTGCTGGATTTGACTGGTCTCTACTTGTTTTGCTTAACATTAAAGCAACATCAAAACAAGTACGTGTCATGGCAGACATGATAGATCCAATTGCCGTCGCATATGAATCCTATCCATGCATTCAAGCTCAGCAGTTATCGTAGGACACTGCTTCTTGCTTAACGTATTGCCATGTGACATTGGCATAAAACCCTTCTTGGAATGCTGAAAAACGTGTAGGACTTTGTCAATTTAAGAATCCTGACTTTGTCCTACCAGCTCTTCTGGATCTCTACCTTTAGATCCAGAATCCAAGACTTTCGTGGCTTTACCCATGTCAATCACAAAAACCAACTCCCAAGCCAGTCCTTTACCGACTGCAGCATTGGGACGTTTTATCCGAGAATCAGTATGTCATTTGACATACATTATGAGAAATGCAATATCGCTCCCACTAATCTATTAGTAAACGCACAGTTCTAATTCGTTCCTGTTCCATCTCCGATATGTTTGCTTTCATCCATGAATGGATTAATGAAGCTAACTTACACTTAGTGTAATTTTTGGAGTCTTGGCTCACATTCGCTTCTTTGAACTTCGCAGGTACGTCGCTTTCAATGATCATCAGATCATGCGAACTTTCAATGATCATCAGTTTCTACTAATTCGAGAATTCACTCTCGAATTAGTGACTGATTCTTTCATATCTGCGAATTTCAGGCTCCACAGGTGTAGATTCTACAGTAATCTGTAAATCCATCCGCTGCTCTCCCTTAACAGGTTAAGCAGCCTCCTGTATTTCTCGAATTTCTTCGAGTTGTACTTTTATTCCCACTGTTCTTCTTGGAAAGTAACTTCCCTTCTTAGAAAACAGAATGGTCGTAAAAGTACCGAGCCTTGGTTTCCTTAAGAAAACTTCGAGTTATGCTTTTACTCCCACTGTTCTTCTTGGAAAATAACTTCCCTTCTTAGAAAACAGATTGGACGTAAAAGTAACAAGCCTTAGTTTCTCTAGGACAACCAGCGAAATAGCACAACTACAAATACTCAGTAAAGACAAATTTGGATTGATTCCAATCCACATTAACGTGGTGTCTTTCAACTGATATTTGTGGAACTGTTTCTGCGTAAACTTAGATATTTTAGAGCGTTATTCTTAAATAATATCATGGAAGATTCGTGTGACTCATCTTTAATCATTTCTAATAAGATCTGATTCTTTCTCACAGAAACACCTTCAGGTTTTCAGGAGAAATGAGCTGTGAAACGATTTCACACTTCATTCAGATGATCACACCATTAATGACTCAAGTATTCTCACTCAGGATCTAATCCAGAGTCTTAATACTTTTGTCACTCAGATTCTATACCTCATTCCGACTTGTGTCTCATCAAATGAACACAGTCTTACTCACTGAATTAATCAGTCGAGACAATGAAGTACAAGAAAATTTTCTCTGGCATTACTGCTCATCGGACCACATACATGAGTATGTTCAATCTCCAATAAGCCTTTGGGCCTTTCTCTAGCTCGGCTAAGATGGGCCCTTTGTCTTTTGGTCTAGTAAGCAGAATTCAAGTCTCATAAGACATCGTATCAAATGAGCCCAATAGTCCATAACTATGGGATTTCTGAATCCGACTTACTCTCTGTGACCAAGACATTTATGCCAAGAAAATCAGGTTTAATTCATCAGATTTAAACCAATTTGGTATTTATGTTACATTTAGGCACTCTTTGGTTCAAGTTATAAAACCCATTCCTTGAATAGGGTGCTACAATTAATATTTCATTAAGATCAAAAGAACAAAACCTTGTCTTTTATCAAAATAAAATCATTCAAATTCTTACAAGAAAATGAAAGACTACTCTGCTTAAAGCAGGTACATTGTAGCAATTACTTAATACAAAACCAAGCCTCGAAGGCATCTACAAGTGAAAAACCCTATGACTGAGGCAGCATCCATAGCTCCTTCCAGACATGCAGTTCCACTTGCCCTTCCTTCAATGTTCTACTGTTGCTTAGGCTCTGCATATTACAACAAATATCAGTGCCACAACCAGTATCCAATACCTGCAAGGTAGAACTTGAAGTAATAACATGAATACCTGAGGAAGTAGTCTCATACATTAACTTCAACTCCTCATCGTCTTCCATGAATTTTATGCAATCTCTCTTCCAATGCCCTGTCTCTTTACAGTAGCAGCACTTACCAACGTAAGAGGTATCTGACTTGGGCTCGGAAGACACACGCTTGCCATGATTCATAATCTGGACAACTTTGTCTTCACCCTTGTCAATACTAGGTTTAATAAACCTACCCTTCACGTTTGGCTCAACCGTTTTGAGCATATCATGCAGTTCAGTCAACGTCTTCGTTAAGCCTTTCTTGATATAGTTCCTTCTGAACTTATCATAGCTTGACGGTAGTGACTGCAGAATGATCTCAGTTGCCAATTCTTGGCTAACTGGATAATCCAGTTTCCTCAGGTTATCAATATAACCTATCATTTTACTGACATGAGGACTCACGGGATTATCATTTGGTAGCTTGCAGCTAGTGAGAGATTTAACCAACTGGTATCTCTCCACTCTTATCTGCTCCTGAAATTTCAATTTCAGGCTGCTGATCATCTCTATTGGCGACTCCATGTTCTCATATTGCTCCCGCAAGTCTGAGTCCATGGTAGCCAATATCAGACCACGCACATCTACCGTATCATTATAATGCTTATTCCAAGCATTATATACTGCATGGGAGGCATTGGACCCGATCCTTACGGGGAGAGCTCTCTCAAGAACATAGTCCTTTCTCTCCTGTCTGAGGACTAGCCTCAGGTTCCGCGACCAAGTCAAGAAATTTGATCCGTTCAGCTTATCCATCTCAAGGATAGATCGGATCGAGAAAGTGTTTTGATTGTTTGTGCTAGTCATAACTGAAATATAAGATAAAAGGATTTTAGTTATATGTTCAAAATGATTAATCTCGTATTAAAGTATAATATGATTAATCATGCATTATATTCAATAACCTAAGTTACCCTCAATAGAATATAATGATTCCAAGATCCACATATAACTAAGATCAAAGTGGGCCACTGGCCGTCACCCAACCTTAGCTTATATCGGTAAGCCCTATATCGGCTAATTATATCCGTGATATAACTCTTGGTTGTGAATCTGGGCCCGAGGCCCAATCCACTCTGATGTCTCAAGGCCCGGGACTCCCGATGGCCTAGTCAAGAAAACCGGACTATACAGTCATGTAATCATTAATGTCTGGGACTCCCAATGACATTTATGAATCACAAACCGTCTTACCCACGCAAAAGCAGACATCCTCACACTGTAAGGCCATGAATGCAATTGAATGGGCTTTGACAGCTGACATAGCCCGGACAAGACATCCAACGCTTGATATTATTTGAGGTTTGTAGGTTTATTAAAATCATTCCCAAAATAGAAAATTACTATTTCGGGAAACTTTCTATTTATGGAAACCTACTATTTTTGGAAACTTTCTAAAATTGGAAACTTTCTAAAACCGGAAACTTTCTAACTTTAGAAACTTCTTTAAAAATCCAAAACCCGCAAATTCAGAAACTTCTAATTTTGGAAACTTTCTAATTTCGAAATTTCGGAACTTTATAAAATTTAAAATCGAATTTCATAATTTTATTTTATAAAATAAGTTTTAAATTTAAATCTGAAGAATGACTCAATTAATGGCCCAATTGTTTTAACTTCTTGGCCCGAGGCCCAAGAATTGGTCCATGTCCAAGACATGACCCAATTGTCCAATTAATTGACATAACCGGTCTGGTTCATTAAAACTGGTCTAACCAAGTTTCAATTACTACGATGACCACAATTGTCAACCGGTTATTTACTAAACCGGATTTTCTCAATTTATTTGGTCCAACCAAATCAAATTAGAAATCCTGGTTTAGGCACTAAATCCAATAATTCTTTCGACATTGGATTTCTAATTCTGGTTTAACCAGACTTTAATAAAATTATTAAAATCTGTTTATTAAACCAGAACGTATCAATTTTAATTAAAATCTTAAACCGAGCCTTGAACCGAACCGAATTAGTCACGAACCAAACCGAGTTGGACGTGACCTAATTTCCAGCCGCTCAGCCGCGAGCCGTTCGATCCGAGATCGGGGACGGTCGGGACGAAACCAACCGGACGGACGGACGGGACAGGGACGGCTCACCGGACGGACGCACGCGACCGGATGGACGCTCGGCTGGGACGCGATCGGGACGAGTGATCGGTCGTGACGCGACGATCGATCGCGATCGTATGAACCGATCCGATCCGACCATCGCGCGTCCGACCCGCTCTCTCCATCCGACCGGCCAACTCTCCGACCGTCCACCTTCGCCCGCCCGGTTTCTCGGCCGTGATCTCTAACCAGCCAAGCCGGTTGATCATCCTTGGCCAATCAACAAAACCCGAGTCATATAGCTCGGTTTTGTGATTCAATTGTTTGTTTAGGATTTAATTCAGTTTCTTATGTGTTTTTCTTATCAGTAATGGATTCAAAACACATCTAAACAGATTTAAACAACCTAAACAATGAATCTAAAACAAGAAAACCTAAGAACCAATGGCTCTGATACCACTGTAGGAAAGTTTAGACTCTTGGTTCAATTCTCAGATTAGTTGAACCTACTAAACATGCATTAGATCTAGGTGTTCTTATTTAGAAACATATGATCTCACCTTTTACCTGTTTGTTTGCAGCGGAATTGATGAACAGGTCAGAGATCAGCAGAACCACCAAGGGATGGATCCTCCAAAGGCTCACACACGCACACCGTCAGGAACAAGGCTGCTAGACCACAAGAGAGGAGGCGCAGAGAGAGAGGAGGCTGGCGCAGGAGGCTTAGAAAATTAGAGAGCTTTTAGGTCAAGTTTTATTCATTAAAACTCCCTTTAGTTCTCATGGGCTTTTGGGCCCAATTCTCAGTTCTAATTAAATCCCATGGATTTAATCAGGCCCTTTAGTCTCTCTTAGTACAGTAAATGCCTAGCACTTTTACCGTACTTCTGCTAAGCCGTTCCTACACATTTTCCTGTTAGCTTAGGCGTGTGACCCATATGGGATCATACAATAAAGGCAATAAGTCCAAGACTTATAGATCATGAGCGGACTCTAGCAAGCCATCATGACCCCCAGCATTGTATGACTTATGTCTGATCATTGACATACTCTTACTTTCTAGAGACAGTACCGAGATTACTGGACACAATTCCAACAAACATGTCCTATTTAGTTCCCTTCTCCCCTTCTCTAAAGTAAAAAAAAAAAAAAGATAATAAACTGAGGATGAGTTGGTAACTCCGAAGTGGTCACGGGAGTGGTAGAGACCCCTATTATCTCCTGTGCGATCCATGGAATGTGTCCAAAGTACACCCCATAACGGGAAGAACACTGATAAAAAAAAAATGATACGCAATGTGGGAAAAATCAGTTGTTAAGGAAGGAAAAAGAGAAGAAAGGGACTAGAGAAAGATAGTATGGTGGTCTAGAGCTGATTAAGTAAGAATCCATGTGCCTTTGATCGATACTCCTTAGGTGAGACCGCACTTAAATACTTGCAGAAGTCAGTAGGGAGAATTTGAATGCTTGAATGTGATTGTGGAGTTTACCTAGGACAGTTGCTAAGTGTGGGGGAAGTACATCTTGGTCTTGATATCCTGTGATTGATTCTTTCAATGGTTTACTAAGGGGAATCTGAGTATTGTAGCTTCTAAGATGAAATGAGTTTCCGAAGAGTTTTCAAACCTCTTCACCAAGCTTTAGTTCCCTGTTTTGCTTGAGGGCAAGCAAAGGCTAAGTGTGGGGGAGTTGATATATCATGGTTTTTACTAGTTTTATACCATGATATAAGTGTGTTTTAGTGTCTTTTGTGTTCTTTTAGAGTCTTTTACAGGTATAATCAGGTTTGGAGCATATTTGGTGATTATGGCACTTTTGGAGATTTTTGGAGTGATTGGCCGAGAGATAGAGTTCACTGTCCGAAACAGAGAAATGCGTCGATCGTTGCACCCATGCACCAATCGTTGCACCAGCGAGATGAGCCAAATTCGGCGGTTTATGAAGAGTCAAGATATTGCACTCTGATCCAGAAGTTCCTGATATTTACAAAGAATCCCCTGGCCGATATTAGACCTATATATTTAAGTTTTTGGTGTTTTATTTACTGAGGCATTCATAATTAAGAGCAGAGGATTTTTAGAGCTTTTGGGGCTGATCTGAACCTATTACTTCATCTGTATTTGGAGAAGATTTCGAACCCCTTTAATTCTTTATCTTTTATGCAATTTATTCTTCATATGATTATGTTTTCATTATCTATGTCTGTGTAGATTTCTTGTTAGGTTTAGGGTTTCTCACATAGGATTTCATGACTTGCTAGACTTGTTTAATTCAGTTAAGGATTCATAACTATATATGTTCTTCAATCTAAATTGTGCTTAAAGCTAGTTCTAACCTGATCAATTAGAATCTAGATCTTAGGTTGCTAAATACGACACGGAAGTGTGGTTTAGGAATCTGAACTATTTAGGTTGAGCAATTAAACTTCTCGCAGACGAAAGTTTGGTTTAGGATAATTGTGAACATATCAAACTTGGAATTAATGCTAGTTTAATCTGTTAGTTCTCGCAAACGGAAGTTTGGTTTGCTGCACTTAGACTTAGAGAATTATCGCAAAGGAATTTGGTTAATTATATATCTGTGTTTTGAGTTCTAGAACTGTGCTTAATTAGATCCTTGCTGAATGAACTGTATTCTTGTCTGATTTACTGAGAACGCCCTAGACTTAGCGCTCTTAATAACTTGCTTTCACAACCAATTAATCTCTGCTTCCTGTTTACTTTCTCGCATTGCTTTCAATATTATCACATTGCTTTCTTCCTAGTTAAATTCCTGTTCTTGAGCTATTGAATACCAGAGTCTCTGTGGATTCGATACCCTATATACTGCATCTACCGAACTGTGCACTTGCAGTTAGATATAGGATTAAAACATGATCCCTATCATTCTTTCATGGAAAAACAACTTCCGAGCCAAGTCTTAATAGACTGAAGCAACGGAACGTCATTACCGAGGAGGAGTATGTCATCGACATATAGTACAAGAAACGCAATTTTGCTCCCACTAGTCTTCTTGTATACACATGGTTCTTCTTCGTTCTTGATGAAACCAAATTATTTTACTGCTTCATCAAAACGAAGATTCCAACTCTGTGATGCTTGCTTCAATCCATAAATGGATTTATGAAGCTTGCATACCTTCCCAACGTTCTCAGGATCGACAAAACCTTCAGGCTGTGTCATATACACATCTTCTTCCAGAATACCATTCAGGAATGCGGTTTTGACATCCATTTGCCAAATCTCATAGTCATAATGAGCAGCAATCGCTAGAAAAATCCGAATGGATTTAAGCATTGCGACTGGGGAATAGGTTTCATCATAGTCAATACCATGAATTTGCTTGAAACCTTTAGCAACCAACCTCGCTTTGTAAATCTGTACATTGCCATCCACGTCAATCTTCTTCTTGAAGATCCATTTACACTCAATGGCTTTTGCACCATTAGGTAAATCGACCAAGGTCCAAACTTGGTTTTCTGACATGGATCCCATTTCGGATTTAGAGGCTCCAAGCCATTTTTCGGAGTCTGGGTCCATCATTGCTTCCGCGAAGGTCGCTGGTTCGTCACTATCAATGATCATCAGATCATTTGAATTGGTCACGAGAAATCCATAGTATCTCTCGGGTTCGTGACGGATCCTTCCGGATCTGCAAACTTCAGGCTCCACAGGCGCCGGTTCCACAGGACTCTGTGGATCCAGCTGCTGCTCTTCCTTAGCAGGTTGAGCAGCCTCCTGTGTATCTTGAATTTCTTCAAGATGTACTTTACTCCCACTGTTTTTCTTAGAGAGAAACTCCCTCTCAAGAAAAGAACAGTCCCGAGCAACAAATACTTTGTTCTCAGATTGGTTGTAAAAGTAGTATGCCTTGGTTTCCTTAGAATAACCAACGAAGTACTGATTTGGGTGCAAGCTTGTCAGAGATTAATCGTTTGACATAAGCCTCACAACCCCAAATCCTCAGGAAAGACAAACTAGGAACATTCCCAGTCCACAGTTCATGTGGTGTCTTTTCCACTGATTTAGACGGTACCCTATTCAGTAGAGCTGGGAATTTGAATCAAAACCCGCGGGTCCCGCCCCGCTAGACCCGTCGCGGGGCGGGTGCGGGTCGATTTTTTATTTTTTTTTACTTTGCGGGTCGGATGCGGGTTGAAAATTTTTTAGGCGGGGCGGGTGCGGGTTGGAAAATTTTAAAATGCGGGTTCGCGGGTATCCGCAAATTTTAATTTTTTAAATTTAAATTTAATATTTTATTAATATTTATGAATTTTAGTGTTTAAATTTAAAAAAAAAAAAAAAAATTTATTAAAAAAATTTAGTTTTTTAAATAAAATTTATAAATTTATGTTTTTAATATTAAAATTTTATTAATAAATTTTATTTTTATTTAAAATATATATATAATAAAAAAATAATTAATATTTTAATATTTGCGGGTTACCCGCGGGTACCCGCAAAATTAAGCGGGGCGGGTGCGGGCGAAGATTTTGAGTCCGCGGGTTTGGCGGGTCGGATTTTAACGGATCAAAATTTTACTTAACCCGCCGCGGGTCGGGTTCGCGGGTCGCGGGTTGACCCGATTCCCAGCACTACTATTCAGTGTAAACGCAGACGTTTCTAGAGCGTATCCCCAAAAGGATAATGGAAGATTTGAATGACTCATCATAGACCGAACCATATCCAATAAGGTTCGATTCCTCCTCTCTGACACTCCATTCCATTGGGGTGTTCCAGGAGGAGTGAGTTGTGAAATAATTCCACACTCGCTCAGATAGTCGCTGAATTCTTGACTCAAGTATTCTCCTCCGCGATCCGATCGCAGAACTTTGTACTTTTGCCAAGTTGATTATGTACTTCATTCTTGAATTCCTTGAATCTATCAAAGGATTCCGACTTGTGTCTCATCAAATAGACATAGCCATACCTACTGAAATCATCAGTGAAGATAATGAAGTACTTGTAATTTCCTCTGGCAATAGTACTCATCGGCCCACATACATCAGTATGAACAAGGCCCAATAAGTCATTGGCCCTTTCATTTGGTTTGTTGAAAGGGGCTCTAGCAATCTTGCCTATCAAACAAGATTCGCATTTCTCACATGATTCAAAATCAAATGAGCCCAGAAGCCCATTTCGATGGAATCTTTGGATGCGTTTCTCATTGATATGGCCCAAACGACAATGCTATAAGAAAGTCGGGTTTTTGTCGTTGGACTTAAACCGCTCTGTATTTATGTTAAAGACAGACGTTTCTTGGTTTAAAACATATAACCCATTATCTAATGGGGCGCTACCATAATAAGTACCATCACGATTAAAAGAACAAACTTTATTCTTAACAGCAAAATCAAAACCTTCCAAATCCAAAACGGAAACTGAAATTATGTTTCTGCTTATCGCAGGTACAAAGTAGCAATTATTTAAAATTAAAACCATGCCCGACGGTAAGGACAACTCGTAGGTGCCTACGGCCAGTGCAGCAACCTTAGCTCCATTCCCGACCCGTAGCTCCACTTGTCCTTTCTTCAGCGTTCTATTGTTTCTTAGTGCCTGCACATCAGTACAAATGTGAGCACCACAGCCGGTATCCAATACCCACGAAGTAGAACTAGAAGACATAACATTAAGTTCGATAACATAAATACATGAGTCAGACGCATCATACGTCTTCTTCAGCTTCTTGTAATCTTCCATGAACTTCTTGCAGTCTTTCTTCCAATGCCCCAACTGCTTGCAGTAGTTGCACTTATCCTCAGGAGAAGGCCCGGATTTGGGCTTCGACTTGGGCTTGTCCTGACTTTCAGCCTGGACAACCTGGGCCTTAGCCTTACCCTTCTTTGGTTTCTTAAACCTTTTACCCCCTTGTACCATCAGGACATTGGGAGTGGCCTTCTTGAGATTTGGTTATGTTGTCTTCAGCATACCGTGCAATTCAGTCAATGTCTTAGTCATGTTTTGCATATTGTAGTTCATGATGAACTGATCAAAACACGACGACAAAGACTGCAGAATCATGTCAGTGGCTAGCTCCTAGCTAACGACACAGTCCAGCTTCCCCAGGTTATCAATGTAACCCATCATTTTAAGGACATGAGGACTTACTGGACTGTCCTTAGCCAGCTTGCAATCCATGAGAGATTTAACCGTCTGGTATCTCTCTGTGCAAGCTTGCTCCTGAAACAAAGCTTTCAGGATGTTAATCATCTCAATGGGTGACAACACGTTCTCATATTGCTTCTGCAGCTCATAGTTCATAGTCACCAGCATTAGACAATTAACGTCTTTGACATCCGCTGAATGCTTATCCCAAGCATTTTTTTCTGTTTGCGGAGCATTGGAACGTGGCCTCTCGGGGAGAACTCTTGTAAAGACATATTCCTTGTTCTCCTGCCTGAGAACTATTCTCAGGTTCCGATA